>JAZHYW010052747.1:0-144728 GCA_037355805.1 Ixodes ricinus
CCCCCCCCCCCCCCCCCCCCCCCCCCCCCCCCCCCCCCCCCCCCCCCGGGGGGGGGGAGCCATTAGCGTTCGGGATCCTGCTGCTGCGCTGCCACGCTCCGCGATGCTCTGTCATTATCTTCTGTTTCCTTTACTTTTAGGGCACAAGTCCGCCCCATTAAACGCTTAGTTTTGTTATCACCGTCTCATCAGTTGTCATTCGCGAGCACGGTAGTAAGCGGTGGGCTCCAGCTTCCTGATCCGGCCCCTGCTGCAGAAACCAAGAAGAGCATCCCGACGATGACCACCCCGGGCCCGTCGTCGTCTCCACAATTGCTGCCCGCTGCTGGACGCCTACACTTTTCCTCGGCGGTGTTGATGAGACGTCAAGACTGGATTGACCAGCAGAACGCTGCTATTCGCCACAATGGTTGACCGACGCAGCAGCACCTGCACGTCTATTTTTCGCTGAGGGACCCCACAAGCACCGTACGAAACCCAGTGAGTCCTCGACGTCATGGGACATCTTCGGCAGACCGCATCTGAAGCGCGCCTTCATCAACCACCACCGCCAGAGAGCCAAAGACCTGCTGCAAACAAGAACTCCAGGGCCCTGAATGGCGAGCGCTACCGCCGAGAGTATCGCCACGGCTGAGTCCCCGCCGCCGCACTGGCTACAGAGGAGAAGAAGCTACAGTCCTCATGCGCTGGGTGACGACATTCGGAGTGACTCGTCCGCAACTGTCGTGGGTAATCGTTGGGATTTCTTCGTCATCGGTGTGGCAACTAACATCGAAAAGCGCCTTCTCCAGTGCCATGCTCGAATTTTGCCATACACCAGTTGCACCTGCGGTTCTCAACAGCGAAAAACACTCATACGTCGATGAACCAACCGGTCCGGATGGTCGTTCACAAGAATCCGCGGTTGCGCACAACCGCCAGTTCAACCTCACGCGAAATCAGTACCGAGAAGAAGTATCAAGCGCGCCCAACCAGAGGTCCCTGCCACCACTTAACCGGACGAATCGACGCTGAGCTGCTGCCATGGTACCACGCTCACGACGTCACCAAGCGCATTGCCCACCGGTAGATGTTTAACGCCAGCAGTGCACTTTCGACGACAGTTATCAGGCTATCGCCCCAGAGCAACCTGCGCCGGTAGAAGACAGACGCTTCGAGACAGTCGACCACGCTTCGCCAGGTTATCACGCGGAAGGGATCACGTTTACCGCCGAGTGTCCACCGGGATGACCAAGGCGCGATTTCACTCAAATCCACCGCGCTTCAGGCGACCATTGGAGATCGAACATTGTTCATACCACCTTGTCTCGAACAGCGCTCCTGCCAGAAGCCCGCCGTCATTACTTTATCGTTCGCCGCCAGATGTATCCCCATTTCACGAAAGCTCGTCGCCGCTCTCGCCGGGAACAGGCGCGGCAACCCCGAGATGAGCGAACATCATCGACGCCAGCAGACCGGCATAAATACGAGGAACCACTGGGGCCGCTTACCAGAGATCAACATTTACGCTTCGTAAACGGGTGTTAATATCCCCACCGCTGTTGTCGATGCTGCTTTCACGATCAGTACTTCGACACCGAGCAGACCACCAGTTCGAGATGGCTTCCATTGGCCAAAGCCAACATTGTGGAATGGACTCAAATACCAACTGGAGGGCACTCATCACGCCGTTGGGATGTACCGCGCCGACCAGCCGGGAAGACGGTTCTAAAGTCGCCGCCTTGCAGATTGTTCAGGATGCGCATTCTCGCATTGACTTTCGGCATGGCGCCGTAGGCTATCGACATCGAGCAAACCGCCGGACGCCATTTAAAACCTGCTCCACCAGCGCAGAGGGAACCCAAAGCGACGCTGCCATCTGGCGGCATGAGTCCTCGCAACCACGTGAACCTACCACGGGCAGCGGGCGTCATGTTTTCAGTATTCGCCGGGGTTGATGATGGCTTCCGCGCGACGCTTTACCGGAAGCGGAAGCCTCCAGTTGCTTCAGGAAGAGGGATTGCATCGTGCAAGAGGGCGCCGTTGAGCCCAAGACGGACACACTCGTCGCGACTGGTAACGCAATTGCCAGAGGCCCAGCACTCCACGAAAGAAAATCACGGGTCACGCCGAGAAATTCGACTAATGCGACGCCGTTATCTCTGTGACCCACGCCCGACACGCAGGGCTGCGAGAACCACGCCATCAGAGTTCGACATCACCCACCTTCCCAGCCCCACAACGGTCGCATAACTCAGTGACCTTTCTCAGCTTAGCCGCCTGCGAGCGCTTCTCCACGCCGTTTAAGGTGCCGCAACGACAAGCAGGAATATCAATAATCACGATGACGTACTTTCCCCAGGTATCGCCATCGCATCGAAGCCCCGTGAAAGAGAGAGAAATCATCCAAAGAAGCAGGTCCAAGAAATGCTCGAGGACGAGCATTGTCCAGCCCTCAGCAGTTCGTGGCTTCACCGGGTGTCCTTGCAGTGAAAGACGGGACCTTTTCTGCTCATGGACTGGTCGCCGACTGAACGTTGTAAATGTAAGCGGACGCCTACCCGCCGCCACGCATCGACGGCATACCCTTGGACCGGCTGCGCCACGCCCCGATACTTTTCGGCCGATGGACCTGAAGAGAGCAGCCAGATCGAGGTCGGTCGAACGAGATCGCGAAAGACTGCCGGCCACGGCTTCGGACGGGCGGTACGACGAAAGTGATGCCGTTCGGGCTATGCACAGCACCGCACGTTCCAGCACGTAATGGACACCGTTCTTCCGGCTGAAATGGCAAAGTTGTTCCGCCTATCTCGACATGACGTCGTGGTATTCGCCAGCGACTTTGACGAGCACTCAGACGTTGCGAGTTTGTACAGGCTATCCAGAACGCCGACTGACACTGAAGCTGCCAAATGTCGGTTCGCTACGGTGAGCCCAAATTCTGGGCCATGCCAGGAGTGCTCTGCGGTGTCCTGACCCTGCAAAGACATCCGCTGTCGCCGACTTCGAAGCCATCAGACAAGAAAGCCGTACGAAGATTTCTTTTTGGGCTATGCGCAGGCTTGCCAGACGTGCTTTCAAGCTCGCGATTTTGTCAAAATTTCTTCTACCCACTCACGCATCTGACGAAGGACGGCATATGAACTTCCCCTCCCTGTGGGGGAGGGGAGTAAGAAGGCGTTCAACTGAAGGGAAAGACTCCAGTCGCCCTATCCTCGGACACTTCGACCACAATGAAACAGCGCCACAGACGCCAGCAACGTCAAGGGTGGTTGTCGTCCAAAAGACAAGACGGAGCAGAGGGGTGATCGCTTACGCGCCGGGCACTGTCCGGCGCAGAGAAAAATTACTCGACAACCGACAAGGAATGTCTCGCTGTCGCCAGCGCAACTAAGTTCGCCCATACCTGTACGGGATCCCCGCCCGCGCTGTCGACCACCACGCCTTCTGTTGGTTCGCCGCAACCTCAAGGATCTACAGACGCTTCGCCGCTTGAGCTCGACTGCAAGAATTGACAAGACCGCGCAGTACAAGTCTGGCCGCAAGCATACGATCGCCGATGAGCGCCTGCTGCTCCAGTCTCAGTCGTAATTTCCCTGCTGGTCAGCAATCGACGACGCATGATGCATTGAGCACAACAGATACCGGCTGCTGAGCATTCTCTCAACGATCGCATTCCCGGTCTCGCTGCTGCGATCGCATCATTACCCGGCGTCAGCAGGAAGTTCTGTTCCGCGACTTTGCCCGGGAGATTCTGCTAAGCTGTTTGGCGTATTTGTATGCTTCTCAAGAAGAACTGAACAGCGAATTCTGCCGGGTTGCTGCTGTTCGCCAGCCTGCAAGAAGAATAACGCTTGCCATGCCATGACGGTATCGATTGCTGGATACCTTTGCTACAGCAGACGCCGCCCGGATCGCGGATGCGGCCTTACCGCTGCACTCAAAATAGTTCATTTGTACAATATCGTCGTGCCATGAGCAAGCGATGCAATAAGCCCGATTGCCAGCAGGACTCCTGCAGTTTATACTGCATCACGCCTCTTCCAGCAGGTCGGAATGGATTTACGAAGGCTGCTTTCCGCAATATCGTGGCGCAGCGGGGAAATGCGGATTATCGTCAGCAATTTATCTTTACACGCATAATGGGTATTCTAAAGCTCCCGCATCGGGAACAGCGGGTCAGCGTTTTTTTGTTAAATTATTCTCCGACACGGCGACCTGAAGTGCTGATCACCCATCGCTGGTCGCCCTTCATGGCATGTTGAGCCCCATGAAGTTCTTCGCTCCAGCCATACGAAGCCATCGATTTAACAACCGCTTATCACCCGTGAGACCAACGCTTAACGAGCTGCTCAACAAGACGACACGACATGACCTATGTATCGCCGGTCGTAGAGCACAAAATATACGAGGTTGCCAGACGCCACGCCATGGCGCATGCGCCAGCGGTGCAAGAAACCACCGGAATGATACCACCTGTTCCAGGTTGTTCGCCGATCGTTACTACAATGCTCGACGCCGCGCTGCTACATCGCAGCCGCCGACGAGCAGGCAACGCATTTGCATGTTCAACTGATATCGCGAATGCTGCTGAAGAAGCTCGTCAACTGGCAAGAACTAAGATCTCGTGAGCAACAACGAATGACGACGCCGTATAACTGCCGCAGGACGCCCACTTCCAACCTGGACATCGGGTATGGGTGTGACACCAATACGCGCCGTCTCAGTGAGAAACTCCCAAAGCGCTACTGACCTTCGCTGTTACCGCCGGTTCGGGACCTGAATCTGGCCGTAGGTGATGCCTGGAATATCGACTTCATCACGCCTACTCTAATAGAAGTCGGCTCATCGCCAGCATGAAGCCGTACTACGCTCGATAGACTGTGACCTTATGTGCTCCAGCGACTTTGCCACGTTTTTGTTTGCTTTGTTTGTTTTGTGTTGCATCGGGGCGTATGCACTTAAAGGGGGAGTAATGCCGCCGCTGCAGCAGCGGCTGGGCAGGCAGCGCCAGCGTTGCCTAACGGTTATCGCGTCGTTTTCCACGCATAGACGTCAGGTTCGATTTCTGGCCGCGCCTTTACACATTTTTATTGATCGGCATGTAGTGATGTTCTAGCAAATCAAGAGCCGCCTGGCATCTGATACCACGGACTGTAACCTTTCTACGCCGAATGTTCCGGAAGCCCACGACAGGCTGTGCTGGGCTCCGCCTGGTGTTGAATACGCTCAGCGTTCTGACTCTGCTGTTACGTTTTCGAATACCGCGACGCTCTGTCATTATTTTCTGTTTCCTTTACTTTTGGGGACAGTCTTCCCATTAAATGCTTAGTTTCTTTTGTTATCACCGCCTCATCAGTTGTCATTCGTGAGACAATATTGGCAATTTTTTCTGTAATATATTTGGTAAATAATTGTGTTAAAATTATTTATCAGCTTAATAAGTGTGTCTATATCTAAAAAAAATAAGAGGCGCTACCTGAATTAGGTATTGCATTAATTAAAAGTAAAGCACTGCATGAAGTAGTTAGAGAAAAAAATATCAGCTGAATAAAGGTTTTTTTTTTAGAAATCGACTTCCAATTTCAAACATTTTGAAATAGTCTCATTTACGAATCCATTCTGCCTCCTTCTTACACACAAATATTAAATTTGTGCTATCAAGAAAGTGTATGTTCCTCAGCTTTCTGAAAATACTAAACATGTTGGCTGCATTCAAATAGGTCCCAGGAAAGAGCTTGTCACTAGAAATATTGTCAGCGGGACACTTGGACAATATTTAAACAAAGTGAAGATAAATAATCGCAATAAAATTATGACCATAAATAAGCGCTTATTCTGAGAGTGAGCAAAAAGTTACATTGCATCATAACAAAAAAAAGTTGAAAGGAGTGACATGACAATTTTGACAGGCAAGAGGCCTGTTCTCGAAGGTTAAAATGTCCATAACTGAGAACAGAAAACGCCTGAATCCAGTGGTTTGTACCTCATCACAGCACTTTTCTCAAAACCTATATTTTTCAGAAAAATCCAAAAATTCGATTCTAAATCTGTGTCCGAGTTCACAGATGAAACCACCCTATGTAGGTGTTACTGGCATGTGCAACAAACGCAGCGCCAAAGCGGCAGTGTAGGATATGTCAGCCGTGCCGATACGTACAGACATGATCGAAAGACCAGGGGTGGAAGCGGACTAGAGCCTTTTGTAGCAGGGCTGGGGAGCAGCAAAAGTCCCACTTTGGAGCAGTCTTGGAGCAGCAAAAGGCTCGCTTTGTGAGCAGCTCAGGGAGCAGCAGTTAAGGAAGCTTCTGCAGTCAGAGAAGTAGGTTTTGGAGCAGGTCACGGAGGTCAAACAGGTGTCTAAAGGTGAATGATTTATGTTGTTGCTAAATGTGTAATGTAGCAAAAATATATGCATGCACATCCCAGAATAATTTTCAAGCAACATACATATATACCTTTCTATTTCTATTGCATTGAAATATGGAATATTGCTAAATTTATGCAAAGGGAAGGCTTTGAGAACCATTCCGGCAGCAGGTGGCAGAGTCATGATAGACTTTATATGGGAGTGCCCGGACAATAAAAGCACAACTTGAGCCAACGCCAGTACAAAACCGTCTCATTTAATAGACCAATTGTAAACATGTATCCAGAAAACTAAACCACTGCAAGGTGTCAGATAAACCACCTTCGCTGACTACAGTTTTTGCTTAATAAAGAATCCACATGTTCAATCACCAAGCTTAAAAAAAACCCTATATCAAGTTTAGTAACAAAAAATACAAGGCTACTGACATTTGGACAAAAATTCAGATGCAACAATAATGTGTATTTTATATCTGTAGAATACCACAGTCACTCTTACATTTGCAGCGCCTTAAGCATCGACTAGAAGAGCAACGCAAACTCCTATGTACTCCATAAACTGTTCTGCATTGCGTGGTCTCCATAAAAATTAAGTGTACCAACAACATGTTTCAAAATAAAGCAGTCCTTGCTGACCTGTTTTCATGAAATGCAAATGTTCTTAATCCCTGTTTATAAAATACAGTAATCCCTACACCCAAGTTAACATACAAAGCTATGTCTATATTACTTTAGATGGAAAAATATATTGTCTTAAAAATATTTCACAGCCACTCATTAGTGAACGCATGTGCCTGTGCTCGCGATTCTTCATGGCTAAGCGTCCAAATATGGTATCGCTACCAAATAACAGGTAAAACTAGTAAAGACCATTTATTTTTACTCATGTTGATCGCATGTGCATGCGCTCGCAAAGAAAAACAAACGAAACTAACATAGCGCGTGTTTCTTAGAAATGCGTTCGTAAAGAAAGGCATAAACGTGAATCTGAACATAGGCACGTGTTTCTTAACGGCTAAGCGTACAAAATATGGTACGCCTACCAAATAACAGGCAAAGCCAGGGGGTAAAGACCAAATTCTTCTGCTCATGCTGATGGCCGAGATAGCCCACTCGTGCATTCGTGACAATCCAACTCCCACGATCACGGCAAATCGGGACTCACGTGGCAACTGCATACGCGCCTCCAACCGCACCAACCAACTATGCCCGAAACCAAAACCGATGTGTTCGTATATCTAGCCTCCTTGTGTGTCCAAATTCGCACATCTCACTCTCGAAGTGAACTGTAATCGACGCCTGCCCTGCGGTTACACGTGGTTCGGAGCCCCAGTCGAGTTGGTACGAGCTCACCTCGCGCTGACGCCTAAACAAAAAAAGTACACAATCCACATGGTGGCCAGTGGCCGACCGTTTTCCGCTTAAATTTAAAGAAAACACCAAAAAGAAAAAAAAATCTGAAATTGGCGTTTTGGAGCAGGCTGGCGCAGGGAAGTGAATTGGCGCAGGGTGGCGCAATTGGCGCAGCGCCTCCACCCTGAAAGACAAAATTGCTTGCATCATAGGGCACGGATCCACCGTTGTCGTCGCCCCACCGAAACAACGGCAAGCTGAAAAACTATGAAACTTTATCTCCACGAGACACGACGCATAACTATTAGAGCACTTAACGATGCAGCAGCTCACGCTGTCCACCGGTGCTACTGCACCGCTGACTTCAATGCATACCAATGTACACGGAGTGGTTTTGTTTCGCTGGGGTACTTACTGTCTACCTTCGGTACGGCCGTGCAGCAGTGCGCCTGTCGCATCGCACAGAGTGAATATAACTTTTAGTGGTGTAAAGAATTCCTCAAAGATGATGATCTTGAATAAAATACCTACGAAATTAGAAATATCTAAATAAATATCTCACTTAATGGCCTAATGCAAAGCGATTAAAAGGCAGCAGACATTATTACAACATTAAAATTCAAATTTTTATGTATTTATTACGCAAAACCAGTTTTAGGACATGTGGTTGGCATGAAGCCAGCAACACCTGGTGCCATAATGTGCTGATCATCCATAAAAGTTTTAGCTCGTGTCGTTACTAAACAAATCAAGCGAGGAAAAGAAAACCAGGGTGGCACTGATTAGGACTGATATTAAACATCAAGGCAAAAAAATGGTTATGTTCCTTTAGAAATGTTAAGGTCCTTTAGCTCCAGAGTACTAAATTTATCAATTAATTAGGATTCCTTATTTTTCCGGTCTCCGATGGTTCTAAAGCCACCTTGAAGAATACTAAAACTCCATTATGTGGAGTTTCTGGTGATGAGAAACTGGTCCGGGAACAAGTGTATGAATGCCACTTTTATATAGATTCATACATTTTTGTACACTTGCTACAGTTTTCTCTATGCATTGAATTACAATCGACTCTCATTAATGCAAACTCTCTTAATTCAAACTTGTGGGATAATTCAAACTAACATGTAGGTCCCATCCTATACGTCTCTATGGGAGGAAACTCTGAGTAAATCAAACTATGCTTTATTCAAATAAACTTTCAGTACCCCTCAAGTTTGAATTATCGAGACTCGACTGTATACATTTTTTATGAACCAAACAAAAAAAAAAACAATTGTAGACTTACCCGAGACTGCAGTGACGACAGCATTTTCTGAATTGCATATAAAAGTGACGTTCATTTTCTAACTAAATTTGTTTGCTGTACTTAGAATGGAGTCAGCAACCAACAAATCTAAACGTAAATTGCAGCGGTTACTACATTTCGCACAACCGAGAGGGACTGTGCTGCAACCAATAGAGTTTCTAGACTGTCTAAACATATCAATAAAATTAGGTGGCTTCTAAGGCGATACCTGGCAGTTGGAGAATTACAGTTTTTTAATGTTTGGTCCCAGTTGTGTAGAATATATGGCGTCGAAGGATATTATGAATGTTCGGTAATCGTGACTGATACAGTAAAATGAGCCGTAATTCATCATTATCTCTCTCTGGTCTTTGTCTAATACTATCAGCCCCAAATGATTGTGCGGCTTTTTAATATAGAGTTATTTACTAACTGCATAACTATACTTCAAGGTGGCTTTACAATCACCAGAGAAAAATAAGGAATCCCAATTAATTTATAACTTGAATACTCTTTCTTTTATAAATAAAGATTAATATTTATAAATTTAATATCGTCATTTTTCTTTGATCAGTTAATACAGATATAATCAGTGTTGGACTGCTGTTGTTTTTTCCCACTTGATTTTTTTAAAGGACACAAGCTAATATTTTAACAGATGATCAAATGTTATGGCACCAGGTATCGTCAGCTTCACAAAAACCACATGCCCCAAAAACTAATTTTGCATAATACATGATTTTTTTTTATTTTAATGTTATAATAAGGTTTACTGACTTTTTAATTGATTTTTATAAGACCATTATGTGGGATTTTATTTAGTAAATGTTTATAATTTCGTGTTGCTCTTTCTGTTGTTTTTAAGCATCTTTTTTGCGGACATTTTCATACATTACTAAAAGAAAACTAAATTAACTAGTTCAACGAATGACAAAGAGCCTACCAGGCTTGATACGTTTCAATGAGCTGTTTTCACAATACCTCTGTCCCTCCAAGACCTAAGGCCACTATCATTTTAAATCCTTCTCGCAAGAGCTTGTTTTGTCGTCAATTTAGATAGGTCATCCGTGTAAGGTTCATTTATACTTGATTATAGGCTTTCATAGCCAGTTGGACATTTACACGAGTAAGTAGACAGAGTAAACTGATCGCTTTTCACCTCGCTCGATATCACAGTTTAAGTCTGGGGTAGCACAAGTCTGGAGCACTGCGCAAGTCTGGAGCAAAGTAGAATTGTGAAGCACAGTGCAAGTCTGGAGCATAGCACAGTTGTACCACAACGCAAGTACCTTGTACCACAGTGGAAGTCCTAGGTGTGAGGTCGTACCCTAAAGCCGCAGTCACACATATTACAAAAGACACAGTGTTCGCCACAGACACCATGACAGAACCACCTGTGGACATGTCTCAGGCATGATCAAACGTGCGTGCTGTTTACATACGTATGCATCGAACAGTGTTTTTGTACAATCAATGTGACAGTCATACAAGTACCAGACACCCCTCAGATACTGTCTCCAGACTCGCTTTCGTACGATGTATTAGAACTGCCGACCGGGACCTAAGGTTTGCTAAAGACACTTTGAATCAAATCACCTTCTCCAAAAGCGGCTGGGAGATCATCCCGATGCCATCCGAGAAGACAAACGGCCTGCCGGACCGGGGTGCTTCCTCCGACAATGTCCGGTCTGTCCTCCACTGCCTTTCCGTCCAGGGGCACCTGTGACGGACTCCTCCGTCGAGGAAGAGCACTGCCCCATCCGGGCCATCTTCTTGGCCACGCTGGGGATGTTGCTGAAGTCCCCATCCACAGCGGATCGACTCCGCCGAGCATCCCGTGAGTGTCCTTAGAAAATGGCCCATGTATGCGATGCGCCAACAATGTTTAGCAAAACTTGTTGTTGAGCTAGTTGGTGCACGATGCTCAGGAAACCTAAGTGCACTTTTCGCACTCACAAGTCTTCTGAACAGCATCCAACATTGTAGATGTCTCTGCCGCGACTGAAACCTACCAGGATTTTTTTTGCTTTTGCGGGTCTTGCCGGGAGTTTTGGGCGAATACCCCAAACTCAGCGCTTGAGGGTATTCGGCTCCAGTTACAAGTTACAAGGAAACACTCGGAAATAGCATACAACCGTTTTCTGGTTTCAATAAGGAAGCTTCGGCATAAAAGTAATGTGATTTCTAGAAATAAGCTATCGTCAGCGTTATTTACACTGACGATACGAGCCTTTCTCTTTCCTCCTCCAACATTGAACAACCTAACTGGCACTGCTAACCGAGTATTGACATTTTTAGCATGGTGGTCATTAGTCAATTCATTGAAAATAAACAAAGAGAAAACTAAAGCTGTAATATTTTGTCCTAAAGGAAACTTGTAATGCACCCACTCGCCCTTAGTTTTGAGTGCTTGTATACTGCTCACTTCAAGGTATGCATTGGTCAGCGTCTAGATCCTCTGACGCGGGTTTTACTGCAACGGTGAAATAGGAGCGCCTACATAGAATATAGCGTTGTGTCCCCTTTCTAAGGTTGTTGGAATTACCTCAGTTCAGTAACATAAGCGGTACGTTCTACCTGAAAAAACAAAACTTACTTTGTATTACACTTTCTTTTATTTATATTTAGGCTACTGGTTCCTTGTCTGGGGTATACCACAGCATCCAATATTCAGAAGCTTCTCATCTTGCAAAGGGAAAATGTTACGTGCTATTACAAAAGCTCAATATAGTCCCTCAACTGGGCAGGCTTACTCGCAGTTGCAAAATTGCTGCCTGTCTATAATTTGTTTGAATATAGACTTGCAGTTTTCTAAAAAATATAATAGCAAAAAAAGGATAATTTCTCTTTCACGATTGTTTCTACTACCGCACAATATCGCCTTATGCTACCAGGGAAAAAGACACCTTTGTTTTACCTAGATGTAAAATGAACTATGGCTTTACAATAGCGTTACGATATATCTTGCCTAAGCTTTTTGAATACGCCTCTATGTGATCACTTGGTGATACTGTCTTCTTTGTCCTTAGAAACGCATTTTTATATACTTTACCTGTACTTTGCCTGTACTTTTCATTTTCTTTATATTTTATTTTTACCGCATTTACACTGCTGACTTGTAAGGGTGGCAGGCCGACTCAAGCAGTGGGCCCGACTTGCTTTTCACCACCGTACTCAGTTTGTGTTTCGGCTGAAATAAACGCTTGATTGATTGACTGACTTCTGTGCTTTTGCAATATAATGAAAATCGCACCAAAAACCAGGATGAACTATCTTGCAGCGCTGCGCCGCGGCCATCTTTCAGGATACTGTGATAGTTACACCACAGCGAAATGCATGCAAATAACTAACGTCGGGAGGTTCAGTTTAGTAGAAGGTAAATAATGATAAAAAATTAAGAAAAGCACGAGAAACAACACCCTGGCATAGAGCCAGACACCATGGTCGGCCCGCTGGCTGCAAGGCGTTGCCAGGAACATGAACTTGCGTCACCCAACTGGATCTCCGTCCGAGAACTTCTGCGACAATCTCTCCAACATCTCATCCTTCTGCTGATGGAACACAGAGAGTCAGAGAGGTGCCATGTTGTCATCTCGGACGCATCGTGCCTGCGATAATCGAGTCCTCGAACGGCGGAGCACCCTGTGTTGTCACGGTTACCGATGGGTGGGAGAAGAGCGAGGCCGGCGTCACAAAGATCCGCCCGCACGAAGCACGCACCGGCGGAACCCTCGGCACGGCGAAGCCTCACGGAGCTTGTGGAACAGCTCTGGTATAGGCGGTCGCCAGCGGTGACGACGTTGGCGTTCCTCGAGTGGCAGAGCGGCTGAAAAGAATGCCTGCCGACGCGCCTCGTTCGTCGAAAGCACAAACTCGATCAGGCTGTTCTGAAGCTGCGTGCCACGCACTCGCTTCAGCAGCGCCAGCTGAGAGCAAAGACGTCGTTGCTCGGGTAGAGACGCGTTCCGGGCGTAGCAACACGAGTAGCAAGCTGGGGCGAACTTGCGTGGAAGTGGCGTTGGACGCATCCAACACGCAGTGAACGTCGCGCGTCTCCACCGGCGAGAAGAAGAACTCGGTGCCCACCATCGCATCGCTGACGTAGCCGTCCCACGATCTGCCTGCCTTGAACTTGTTGCATGCTTACACGCTCGAGCAGCCGGCGCTGCACCTGAAGTCGGAGCACGCAAAGAAGAGGCAGGCAGCGGCAGCTAGCCGAGAGCCCTGTTGAAGATGAAGTGGTCGGGTTGGTCGGCTGAGCCACGACCGACTTCGTTGGCTCCACCCTCACGTAGAGCAATGGCAGGGTCCCACATGTAGAAAGATGTCAGTCGTGGTTGCGAGCCCCTCGCTGTCATTCCTGGCAATGACGCGAACAGCGCTGCTGTAGGGGACCTCGAGTCTGTACGTGTCTTCCAGCCGTGTGCAGGAAGGGAGTATGCCGCAACCGCAGCACGCACGTGAAGAGTCTTCTCGTCGTGCTTGAAGATGCAACTCGTGGGCAGCCCGGAGCGTTCGACTGGGAGCTGATGAGGCTCGTCTCGGCAAAGACGTCGAGACGGCACGAGGTGCCAAACGACACCGCCGCAAGCTGGATATTGTTTTCGTCGACGACACCCAGCTGCGACCACGACACGCGATCCGATGCCAGCCACTGGAGGCGACCGCGGACATGCGTCCTTCCTGGCTTCCAAGCACCATCGAAGCGCAATGACTCCGTAGAGGTCTTCTAGTTTGGCGGGCAGGGGACTGTCGCCGAAGCTGACTGTGCAGACGGCCTGATACACTGGGTGCTTCGTAGGCGTCGTTGCTGAGTTTCGAGGAAGGTTCCGAAATGTGTACTCGGGCGGCGGACGTGCATTCGAGAGATTCGAAGAACTGGCGACACGCGGATGTGTGAGGCTGCCGTTGAGCGCTTGATGCGGATCTCCGATCCAAAGGAAGACGAAGGATAAGGTGTTCTTGGAGCTCATCCTGCAGAAATGGGTTTCGTGCCAGATTAATGAAATTGACATATGCAGTGCATATTACTGGGACACACTTATGAAAAATGTAGGCATGAAGTAATGATGCAGAAGGAAGGATGGAGAAACCTCCAAGCATCTAAAGAAATTTTTTCTTTCACACCATCAAACTTGCTTTAAAAAAAAGACAGAGAGCCTAATCTTGAGGAAAGTGTTTTAGAAAAGCTAATGCTAAAGATATGTGCAACTTTTTTTAGTGTGCTCTATCCCAATTAGTGTACCACTCACCGATCACAAAAGTGACCCATTTTCCGCAACCAGTTTTTCCTGCGCATCCAATCATAAGCTCGTTGTTGTCTCCTAGCTACTTTGCGATCAACAGAATTGCCGCACCCCTAAGAAAGGTATGGCAAAAAGTATATTTTACGAGCAATCAAGAGGAGTCCAACAAAACTGTTTGTTATATAGCTTGCACTGACATCCAGGAGTCATTCTGAAAGACCTTTCTGCTGTGCGCTTGTGCCATTCTGCGGAATATATATTTGTACCACCTAATTTGTTTTTCTTGGCAAAAAAACAATTAGGAATGGCCATTGTGTGATCATGACATCATGTGCAAGTGCATTTAAAATTTTAGCACCATGTTTTGTTAACATGCACTTCTTCTACAGCTTATACAAGTCACTCTAATTAGTGCCAATTAGAAAACCTGATAAATGGCATATATGCAAGCTCTTGATGCAGTCCGAGTTTCGTGAGCTATCGATTTGTAAGAATAATTGAGAGCTAGTTCAGATCCATCCACGTACTGTGGGTAAAACTATGTTGAAAAAAAAAAAAGTACTTTAAAAAATGCAAAAAGAAAAAAAAAACTTTGTAAAGCATGTTTGGAAACAGACAAAATAAAAGTCCGGTCCAGGATGTGGCGAATCTAACTGGATGTGTAGCGTTGCCAAGCATGCTTTCCTTCATAATTAAGAAATAAAATCTCGTGGGCGCGCCGATCCGCCGGTTTGTCATGTTGGAGCAGCATTACGAGTTGTTGTGCTTTGTTGCGAAGCCAGTTGGTCTCGACGCTCGCAAGAAGACGTTCAGTTATGCAGTGTCTGGACTTGGCTGAGGGAAGGCACGAACGCATTCCCGCTCGATTGTTAACTCCTTCACGGTAAGGTCGTTCACATAAATAGTTGGTTATATAGTTAAGATAGGTAGTGAGCACGTCAGTTTGTGGAAAGAACCCCACATAACTGGCAGCCCAACATGGGGCCTGAATCTCATGTTCAGGGCAGCGCACCACATTCCCAGCCGGTCTCCGCGTGGACTGCTCGCACTGCTCGGTGAGCTGTGGCCCTCGGGGCCAGTGCCAGCCCGACATCGCACTCGGCATCCTGCGCTCTTTCTTTGTTTGAACGTTTGGGCCTTACGTCGTCTCTCTTTGTTTCTGTCCTTTGTCCGTGTGGCTAGGGCTGGCTCCGCCGAGGTTCTGTTAATGTGTGTGCCACTCAGTTTTTTATTATCGTTTGTAGTCATGTGTTTTATATAATGTCGCAACATGTCGGTTTATTTGCGGGGGTGTAAAAAATTGTCTTTCTCAGGACCTTGCTTCTCCCACATTGGTGGCAGCGTGACGTATTCTGGTGGCGTGACGACCGGGGAGTGGTTTCTATTTGCTACAGTTGCGGGAAAGGCTTGGCAGGTTTAAAGCACTTGGAGTCTGCACTGGCTGTAGCAAATGGGTCCGTGCATGGGCGGAGAGATCGTGTCAGAGGCAGGTGAGGAAACCTGCAGACACGGAGATTGTATGCTCATGTATGGCGGGTGTGAGTTAGTGTTTGTATCGCTCGTCCGCACCGAGAACGGCCGTTCGGAGAACCATTTTGTTTGTGGCGAGAGTCGCATTGGCCTGGGTTAGAGCGGCAGGCGCTTGGGGTGCTTCCCCTCGAACCTAATCGGTCCTGATGCTCGCGAGAAGACCTTTCTGGTTATGCAGTGTCGGGCTTGGTTTGGGGAGAGCGTGGGCGCACTTCAATCCGCCGGTTTGTCGTGTTGGAGCGGCACTACGAGTTGTTGTGCTTTGTTGCTGAAGCCAGTTGGTCTCGGCGCTCGCAAGAAGACGTTCAGTTATGCAGTGTCTGGACTTGGCTGGGGGAAGGCACGGACGCATTCCTGCTCGATTGTTAACTCCCTTCACGGTAAAGTCGTTCACATAAATAGTTGGTTATATAGTTAAGATAGGTAGTGAGCACGTCGGTTTGTGGAAAGAACCCCACAACCTTGAGAGAAGGAAACTAAGGGACATACACACCACCGTCTCAAATGTGTTCAGCAAACAGACACCTCACAGTGCAGTGGATTTTGCTGTCTTTTTTAGAATGCCGCGTTCCATTACATCGAACGTGGCTTTCGACTTAGGTTTATCACAGTAGCTAAAACTTCGATGTTGGCGGCAGCAAAAACTTACGTTGCGGACGTTCAGAGTGGAGCAACTACAAGTGGTGCCAACCGTTCCGCTTCTCCTTTCCTTTTCTTTTTTGGCTAGCCGAGCTCAAATTTTTGTTTAGTGCAAAGAAGCGGGGGTAGTTTTGAGAAAGTCATAGCAGTCATCCTGCCAGGGTTTAGCAAATCTTCATTAATAGTGCAACATCCGTCAGCTGTGCTTGAGGTCAATGCTATCTGAAACCAATTTAAGCTCTTTGCAATGCCTGGAAAATATTGCCCAGGGCACAGTTTCATTTAGAACACAAAGCTTTTCACACACAAAAAAAACTTCAGCCAGCAACAACTAAAAAAAAAAAAAAAACTTTTCTTATTTGAAAATTTGCACTAGATTCCAATTGGAATTTCCCATTGGTACCAGTTCAGTTTTCGGACAACCAATTGGTCACTGCCAATGGGAACCGATGAAACCATTTGGAAACCATTCTGTGCTGGATTATGGAACTGGAAATGAGGCAGTCCAGCTGGATTCCAGCTGGATTCAACTTCAATCCAGCTGGAACCAGCTGGAATCCAGCTGGACTGCCTCATTTCCAGTTCCATAATCCAGCTGGAAGTGGACTGATTTCGCCTGGTTCCAACTGGAAAAATTATCCCAATTGGCGAGACCCACTGGCCAGTGTGTTTCCGATAGACCGATGTCACCAAGAAACTGCGTGGCGCGCGCCAGTCCGGAATTGGTGTCGCTCGCCATCCTACTTGTAGTCCTCCGTTTCCGACTTATCAGCTATATAGGGCTGCAGATACATCATTGTAGATTATCGTTTGGGACGTTCCGGTATCGGCTTGATTCTCCTGCATGCTGTACTTCATAAGATTGTGCTGTTCGTGATGCCTTAGTTTGTCAGCAAGCACAGAAAGCAGTTCCATGTAGTCTTAACGCTTTAGAATCACTTTGTCGTCTGCTTCTTCGTCAACGTGTGAACCCACTGCCGTTAACGCAGTGGTCCCATGCAGCCGCAAGGGGAAAAAACGATGACGCCACTACTCGAAGCATTCCGGCTGCTTGGACGTCTCAATTAACTTGGACACAAGTAAACATCTAGTGCAATAGCAAAAAACAAGAAAATTCGAGGGACCATCGGCTGGGCATAGCACCGCTGAAGAGCATCAATAGTGTTAGTAAAAAAACTGAGCTTGGTAGTGCTCAGTCTTGTGCATAACGTTTAATCAACAATGAAGAGAGAGCTAAATAGACTTTCTCAGTGAGCGTAGTTTTCTAAAAGTTGCTTTCGTTCTGGCTGACAGCCCGTGTATTCGGTTTTATTTTGTTTGCGCAAGCTCCGAACGTAAGTCGCCCAACGGGGGAAGCTTCTTTCTGCAGTCTTGATTGGTGTTAATGCAGAATGGATCAGTAACGTTAGCCTAATAGGCCACCACAAAATGGTAGAGGTTCGATTTATTTACACTTTTGGCGTGTAAGTTTTGCAATGCTAAATTGTATTATGTGGTGTTTTCACGTTTGTATTAAAAAAAAAAAAAGTGAAGACTGCTATTCTAACGAAGTTGATTTATTTCAAGTGATGCACATTGGGAATTGCTGCTCTTTTTTTTAGTGATTGTTCTTTGAAGCACAGCTGTGCTTGAAACTGTCGTCACAATAAGAGTTATAACCACCAAAATACATCAAGCAAAAAGTGTATTAAAGGACCCATGAAACGAATTTTGGACTGCAATATATCAATTTATATTGGTATTTTACTAATAGTACATCGTTCAGTGGGGCAAAAGAAAAAAGTAGAAAGTAAAAAGCCTGACTTTCGGCACGAAAATTTGAAAAAAAAACAGCGGACTATTTCGTACCTCCTTCCCTTCGTAAGCTGGCTGCCTTTTCTCTGTGATAGCATCCGCGGACCCCCGCAGCGCGTCATCGCGCCCCCGATAGGCCACCGGGCCCATACTGAACGCCACACGACACCGGAGCTTACTTAGTCCCTCACCCCTAAACCGACATGTGGGCTGGAATGCCGGCGCTGCCGGGCCAATCAGCCTTTCACCATCTGACCCTCATTCTCTGCGCGTGGGTATGCGCAGAGAGCGTGGATCACGTGGCAAAGTGGTGGCTTGCCCAAGGAGCACGTCAGCTTCCACAGCACTGTCAGCTTCGGGGTGAACGGGGTGGGGAAAGCAACTTTTGTCTGGATTTTGAGCGATACACCTTCTAGGGGGAGAATGGATGTGCCCGATTAGACAAACGAGAGTCCGAGCGAAGAGGGGACTTCCTTTCCGTCTTCTTGAACTGTTTGGTAGAATGCGCCATTTATGAGTTGAGGAGGAAAGCTAAACAGGAAAAGTTGGAAAAGCGTTCATGACTCCTTTAAAACGGCCTCCGCAAAACAGTGCGCGGAGGACGGGTAGATTACAACGGGAGCGCATGCTCAGAGATTCCAGCTGTATGGAACACTACACGTGCTCTCTGTCTCCTCCACTGTAATCTTACACATTTCGGCTGATGTGCAATAAGATGGGGATAAATTATGAAGCAAATCGCGAAACAAATCGTAAAACACCATTTTTTCTGCTGCTCTGTCCGGCTCTGTTGAAACTTCTTTGCCATGCTTCTTCCTTTTGGGAAGATATAATATCCGAGGCCTTTTTGCCTGGTGTTGTGTGGCATATACAACAGGTGAAGCCACCGATTGAAAACCATGAGTAAACACTCAACTAAAAGTCTCGTGCTAACCCGAAAATTTTAGGATGCTGAGCGTACAACGCGCATTGACGCGGCCGTGAAACTGGGGAGAACTACAGGTACCAGAATGCACTGCGGCAGCGGTTGCATCGCGCAACTCCTGGGGAGATCGGTCTATTGGAACCCACTAAAACCAATTGGGTCCAATTTAATCCAGTTGGAATTCCAATTGGATCTAATGGGAATGTCGGTGGCAATCAGCTCTGGCAAACGACGCTTCATGGACAAATCGTTTCGTCGACACTGCGATGCTTCATTGACAGATCGTTTCGTGGAAACGAGCACCCGCTCGTTTCATCGACAGACGTCGCGACGTTTTGTCGACAGCTCGCTCTGCCGGCTCCGCCAGCTGCACCTCCTCGCGACCTCTGCGCCTGTGCGGCCGGCGCGGCGCGGCTTGTGCTGGATGGATTTATTAATGGATGAAAGATGGCCGGCTGGGCAAAGTATGGTGAGCCAGTGCGCAGCCATCTTGCCCCACCAACTTAAACTATCGCAATTATTTTTCCTGCGTTTTTTTTTTTTTTTTTTTTGATTGCACTGATGTTGGAACTTATGATTTACATGGTTTCGCTCGTGTCTTTGCCCGAACGTCTGGGGAGACGTTGTCAAAGCCGGAAGTTTTGTTTTCGACAACTGTCCTTTCTCAAATTAGATTCTTAAAACATTCAACAATATACGCTGCTCTTGAGGGCTACGCTTTCGGCAGCATACGTGATCGAAGTGTCTACGTCATCGAATGCAATCCTTCGCGGGCTGGCCACCGGCACTCTGACTGTATTGAAAACGTGGCAGGGTTGTTTCCAGAGCAAGTGTATCTTTCCGCGCCTCGCGTCTTTTGGTAGAATCCTCAAGAGCCACCTGAACACAGCATAGATAGTCCACACGTCAAAACACTGAAGCTCTTAAAAAAAATTTGAAAGAAAAAACTAGGCCTGTACGCGGTGCACACAGCCATTCTACCGTTGAAAATGGCATAAAACCGGTTTTTAAGCTGATTGACATCTGGTCTCAGCCGCTAGCAATAAACTTTTTGATGGTAACCAGGAAAATACCACCCAACATACTTTTTATGTACAATATTTACAAAAGAAATGAAACTGTCCTGCGCATCGCTCGATGTAGCCGCCGAGCCGCTCGGTCGCCGAATCTCCCGGCTCGTGGTGTGTTCGCGCCAAGATGCTTCTTTTTCGTCGTCGCGGAAGCACCACTAGCTCGGCTGCTACATATGCCCCCCTTGGACAAGTGGTCTGGGCCACTTGCGCACTAAGTGGGGAGTGCGTTGGAGCGTTGTTCTGTAACACAGGGGTAGTAGTTGTGTCGGGGGCTGTGGTGAAAGCAGGTTTTAGTCGGTCCAGAGAAACTGTATCTCGACGTCCCTGTATAAGTACCGTATAAAACTTCGGTGTTCTGCCTACGACTTGGTATGGGCCATCGTATAGCGGTCTGAGAGGCTTCTTTACCGCATCCCGACGTATGAATACGTGTGATGATTGGGCGAGGGCAGGATGAACAAAGACTTGTCGTGCGCTAGGATGCCGTGTCTGTACTGGGCGCACAGAGTTCATGGCTTCCCGGAGTCTTTGGACGTAGGATGTGGGGTCAATTACACTTTGTGCCGTTGATGGTTCAATCATGTCAGCAGGGAGACGAAGGGGAGAGCCGTACACAAGCTCTGCCACTGTACAACCCAAGTCGGGCTTCAGCGTTGATCGCATACCTAGTAACACCACTGGTAGATTGTCAACCCATGCATCGGGAAAGGTTTGTGCTCGGAGCGCAGACTTCAGCTGACGGTGGAGTCGCTCGACGAGGCCATTCGCAGCAGGATGATATGCTGTCGTGCGCGTCCGTACTGAGCCCAGAAGAGATGTTAATTCTTTAAATATTGCGGACTCAAACTGGCGCCCGCGATCGGTGGTGATTGTGGCAGGCACACCGAAGCGGCTGATCCAGCTGGATATGAAAGCGCGTGTTACTGTTTCAGCGGTGATATTTTCTAGTGGTACCACTTCTGGCCAGCGAGAAAATCTGTCGACGCATGTCAATAGGTATGAAAAATTCCGTGCAGTTGGAAGTGGACCAACAATGTCTAGATGGACGTTCTCAAAGCGTGTGGATGGAAGAGGAAACTTGCCAAGTGGTGTATGAGTGTGACGCTGCACCTTCGACCTCTGGCAGGCAAGACAAGAGCGTACGAATTCCCGTATGTCGGCGTTGATTTTGGGCCATACGAAACGCTTCGTTACCAGCTCTTGTGTTGCGCGTATGCCTGGGTGGCAGAGGGAGTGAAGTGAGGAGCACACCGCATGACGCAGTTGGCGTGGCACATACGGGCGGGGTTTTCCTGTCGAAGTATCACATATCAAAGTGATACCATGATCAGGGAGGGTTACCTCTTCGAGGACGAGGCACGTGCCGGTCTTCATGATGGATTGAAGTTCTTCATCTTGTGCTTGAGCCGCAGCCAGTTCAGAGTAGGTGAACTGATCTTTCTCTGCGTTGAGGGCATTCAGCTCCAGACGTGATAATGTGTCTGCGACTGTGTTTTCTTTTCCTTTCACGTGTCGGATATCGGAAGTGAATTCCGCGATGAAGGAAAGATGTCGCAGCTCTCTTGGTGAATGATTTTGGTTCGATGACTGAATGGCATAAACCAGCGGTTTGTGATCCGTGGCTATGAAGAAGGCACGCCCTTCCAGGAAGTGTCGGAAGTGTTTGATGGCTAAGTAAGCCGCAAGTAACTCTCTCCCGAATGTACTATACTTCCTCTCTGCGTCTTGCAGTTTACGTGAAAAAAATGATATGGGAGACCATATATTTGCGATCTTCTGCTGCAACACACCTCCGACCGCGACGTCCGAGGCATCGACCATCAGGCACGTTGGTGCATCTGGAGACGGGTGTACGAGGAGTGTGGCATTGGCGAGTTCTTTCTTCACGCTCTCAAATGCTATCGACGCCTCCGGGGACCATGGCAACGTTGATTTCGCCCTTGGAGGTGCAAAGCAGTGTCTCCAATGGCTGTAGAAGCTCGGCACAGTGGGGGTTTTCCTGTTTTCATACGCTTTTGATGGGAGAAGCGTTGACAGCTTGCAATGATGTAGTTTGGACGCGATTCCGGCGATCAAAAAATGAGGCTGGAATGATGCTGACCTCAGCGCCTGTGTCCACTAAGAAACGGGTGCCGACGATCTTGTCGTGGATGTGGAAGAGGCGACTGGTGGGCCGATATGGGTCGCTCGCCGCCACTAGCGATCGGCCGTCCCGTTTTTCTGGTTCCAGGAACAGGGTGAACAACAGCGGCGGGCATTCGGTCCGAACTGTCGGTGGTACCGACATAGCGACTTGTCTGGAGGGCGAGGCGATGGTGATGGTCGACGTCGACTCTCGCGACCGGAGTGTTGCTGTGACGCTTGAGCATGGTCACGGGATTCCCGCCGAAGCTCGGACACGATGGTCGTCAAGTTCTGCACTTCTCGACGGAGCTCAGCGATGTCCGAAACAAGGTCTGGAGACTGCTGTGTTGCTCCGATGGTGGGACCGGAAACCTCCATAATTCGATCCGCCAGCTCGGCGAGTTCTACGAGCGGAAGCCTGTGGGCTACCACTAGGCCGACACGAACAGAAGCCGGCAGCCGTTGTAGAAATAGCTCACGGAGGATGGCGGCGTCGATGGAGGCTGCCTTGTCGCCCAGAAGATGTTGCAGGTGTCGCAAGAACTGGGTGGGTCGACGGTCGCCTAGCTCTTCTGCGCTGAGGAGCTGCTGAAGGCGTCGTTGTTCAGAGGCGACGAGACGACTGACCAAGGCTTCTTTGAGAACTTCGTAAGGAGTGTCACCGATTGGGGAAAGTAAAACGTCCCGCACCTCGGTAGCGGCTTGCGGCGGGAGGGCGTCAACGAGGAGCTCGTATTGCCGGGTCTGGGAGGTTATGCGGTGCAAGCGGAATTTGTTTTCCACTTGTACGAACCAGAGCGCTGGATCCTCAGCCCAAAACTTCGGTAAAGTGAGGACCGAGGTAGCGGCGATTCCCAAGCCGGCGCTTGCTTGGGAGGCAGTTGCCGGGTGTGCAGGCTCACCAGACTCCGTAGACATGGCAGAATCACGTCCGGGTCACCAATTATGTTGGAACCAGGAATATACCACCCAACATACTTTTTATGTACAATATTTACAAAAGAAATGAAACTGTCCTGCGCATCGCTCGATGTAGCCGCCGAGCCGCTCGGTCGCCGAATCTCCCGGCTCGTGGTGTGTTCGCGCCAAGATGCTTCTTTTTCGTCGTCGCGGAAGCACCACTAGCTCGGCTGCTACACTTTGAAGGAGACTGAGCATTCGGCTATGCGTAGTTTACTTTTACGGTGATAAAACACGGTTCTTTTTTCCTCCCAACACCGGGTATTCAACGTACTGTACTTACTTCAGACCGCATAAGATTTTTAGACTTTAGCATATTTAGCTTCTGGATATTCAATAACACAATAGTTCTGCATATGTTATGTCTCTACTGAAATTTTGCATGCCCATAAACCAATATGTGACCAAAGAACTTTAGATTTGGAAGCCGCTCTTTTATGCAAAGAGCTGGGTCACGAAATAAAAAACAGTTGAATGTCGCGTGTGAGGACCAGTCGGCTGCTGCCGACAGATCTCGTCTAGTGGTACTACCGCCTCCAAGGCCTTGCATGTGGCGGCTGCTCGAGAGAGAAGCTATATGATGCATTAAGTTGCACATTCTATGGTTTAATTTGTGTAATAAGACTAAACTTGGTGTAATGTTTTATTTATCTGTTACCAATTCTAGTTTTTTTATTTTTTTTATTTATGGCAATGTATCCTTTTTTCGGTTTACTCGCGGGCACCGTGCTCGCGAGAGTACGAGTGTCATTGGTTTTCGTGCTTTCGTGTTTTAGTTTTATTTGATATTGTTTACAGCTCCCTTATGTAATGTCCTTTTTAAACGGCCCTTAAGGATAAATGACGATGAAACGAGTGCGACTAAACAGTTTTTTCGCGTATAAGTCGCAGTAGCCAGTAAAACACTGGATCACTTTTCCTTTTCAATAATTGAGGGTAACGAACATGTTTAATTTCAATTTAAATATTAGGTTTGTAATGTTGCTATAAAAGGCTGTGAGCTGTATTCTTATTTAAAAATAACCATTATGAAGAAAACAAAAATCAGTGCTCACGCCCTTTTCCGCAACCCACTATTGGATCGAAGTTTAGTTTTGCGCCTACGCATATTTTTCTCCACCACTTTTCTTCTTCCAGTAACTTTCGGTTCCATAAACGGGAATCGGAACTTGCAAATATCCGAATAGGCCGCGCATGAAGTCTTGTGCGCTCTTGCTTATTCTGTGTGACACGGATGAGAGCGAGAGGAGAGCGCAGTCGCTCACCTTGGAGAGCAACTGCGCTAGGCATCGTCTTTGTCATCTGTTACAAGCGTTTGCACCTTAAGTTTCCAGCATTCCTCTCAAAACCGCGAAAAAAAAAAAAAAAGGTTTGTCGACGAAACGTTTTAGGGTGGTGCTGTCGACGAAAGGATTTTCGACGAAACGTCACAGTGTCGACGAAACCTGTGTCCATGAAACGTGTGTCCACGAAAAGTTGTCCACGAAACATAATTCCACGAAACGAGTTTCGACCAAATGATAGGGACCCGGAAAGCTGACTTGAGTCGCATGTATTGGCGTGTGTGTGCCTGCCATTAGGACATGTATTAATTAAAATACGACAAGAGGAAAAAAGAATTAAAAAATGGATGGAAGATGACAAAGAAGACTGCTGTGGAAGTAACTGACAGCTGTATGCTGTGCTGGTTAATTGGGGTTGTGTGGATATTTATACAGCGTGTAGTTGGTCAGCCATTTCAAAGTTGCGACGAGTCACTCCCTGCAGGTGAGCAATTTAGCCAGTGCAGTGTTTTGCTGGTTTTGAGACGGCGGTGTGTTTCACCAGCTCGCTCGCGTTTTGACTCCTAATTATTTCAATACCATCTTTAATTTTCGCTCTTCCAAGACCAGTGTCTCCCCTCTAGCTAGCATGTTGGCGACCAGTCACGAGCTGTAAAACACAGCACGCCCAAACCAGCCGCAGTTTGTGTATACGCACAACTTGCAAGTCTGTTCTCGCTTATATCGAACGGCACGGCAACGTCTCCAGCGCGCACAACCAGATACGTGACTCTAGCGATACCAGACCGTGTAAATCGTGCTAATATTCCAGAATGCCAAGCGCTTCGACAGCGCTAAGCAAAACATAGTGTCATGCGGCGCACTGACCGCCCCTACGAAAGCGAGCGCCTTCATGTGCTTTCGTGGTGTCACCAAAATCTAATCGTACTTACGTTCGAAAACTTGGTTGTCCTGATTCCGTCGGAGAAGTATGCAGCAGGCGTCACTTTCTAGGACCTGTCAGCACTGTCAGACTTTAGAAACACTACACCGTTGTGGCCAGGTTGATCACGAAAAACGAAACTATGCACGGCAATGCCGGCCACCTGGCCCGACCCGCCTCCTTGTTTGCATCTCAAGAGTCAAGAACCGCAGTAAAACAAGTACGGCTTTTGCGCGGAGCATTACTAATTTCCTTCTTTGTGCTGATAATTGAGACATATGTAGGAGCATTTTAGATTAGATATGTGTTACCTTATCAAGGCGTATACGTTTCAAACGCCAAGAGCATCGCTTCTGCCTCCGACAACCAAATCTTGTAAAAACTACTTCGCGCGGCGTATGAACATTGAGCAAAACTTCCTTTTTAGTTGAAATGAAAACAAAGGCAACTCTTTCGCGCGCGCCGGCGTTGTTTGACACCAGAGGTCGCGAAGGGACGGAATTTAAATAGGTTTATTACATATGGGAGCGATGTGCGATACCAGCGTTGCGTTGGGCTATACGGCGCATACGGCGATCCTGATGTTTTCGCTTACAGTTTTCAGCGTTACCCTTGCTTGGATTGTTATTAGAAAACACGTTATTATGCGAATATGTTAAATAATACAGATTTACTCTTTGTATAAGACGCAAAATGTCGTTCTCTTTTGATTCCAAATTTAGTTATGTACTTCAGTTCACACGGAACGAATAAAAATACTGCAATGCACGAACGAAAGACACCGCAGACACATTTATATTTAATTATAAGTCGTTGCTCGTTGAAAGAAATGTGAGTGTCTGTCCCTCGCCTATTTCAGTGTTTTTATTCTTTCTGTGTGAATTATTGTTTATCCAAAGCACTTTGCTACGTGAACTTAGTTATGTACGTCCAACTTGGCGCTGGTGTCTATGCGATTTCCGGGAGGCAAATAGGCCACTTTCAAAAATCCCTACATGTAACAACATGATAAAACAGAGCACAGAGGAAGAGAAAAGGACAGGTAGAACGAAAGAGCACTGCCCTCTTCTCTTCCTCTGAGTTCTGTGCGCTGTTTTATCATGTTGTATGACCAACTAGTTCAAATCACCACTCCAGTCCATGCAACAGATGCAACCAAAGTAACGTTGGATGCAACACATGCAACACTTCGCGCGTTGCATGCTGGGAAACAAATTGACCACGGAACGGAGTGGCATGGTTTCGGTTTCGATCAGAGAGCCGCTGTCTGTACACCCGCTGTCACGCGCATGAAAACGTACTTGCACGGCAGGGGCACCTGCAGGGACGTTGTAATCCACCATTCTACATTTGCCTACCTTCTGCCTAAAATCCGGCACATCGGGACGGGAACCACAAAAACAGTGCATAGTGTCTTTAGAACGCAGCAGGCCCGCTTCAGACAGGGCAACTTTGCCCAGCAACTTGACGTCGCAACACCAGCAACACGGGCCGCCCGCGAATTCACACCATAGAGTTATTATAATGTACGCTAGAGGTTCAAGTGGCGCTAGTGTGCTGACGCAAATTGAAGCAGACAGCAACCAGTCCAAAATTGACTTCCGGTAATGCATTTCTATGGGAAAGAGTGAGTGCATTTTCTCCCTGCGCTCGATCATAAGAGCAAATATCCCGAATAATTCGTACGTACTAGGTAGCTTGTAACATTTCTCAGTCAGGCCGATGAAATAATTGGTCAGTTACGGCGTTTATCTTTCAAATTCATCGCATTAAAAACGGTGCTTTAACGGCTTCGTACGTGTATTTATGTGCACTGTCGGACACTGTTAGCGCGAACACGACGTCGGCGCTTTTCAGCATGAGGGATATACGTGCCAAACGAACGAAGGACATCTGGAAATTAAGGGAGACGGCAAGAACTACGCAGTAACACTGGATCAGTAACTACCCGTGCATGTACGATCAAAATAAATTGAAGGCCACGTAATATATTCCGATTTTAAATAAGTAAGTACCGCTTTGTTCTTTCTGCTCGTGAAGATGTGCGAAGATGTTTGTTCTGCGTTGAAAACATCACCCGCACGCTCGAAATCTTTGAGAACAAGTGCCCGATAAAAGCTGCCCGGCAGAGAAAACAATACGAAGAGACACCTTTCATAGCCCACGTACTTTATTCTTTATTTGAATGTTTTTATCCGCTCATGCACGACGGGGTCATTTTCATATAGTGACAGGACTGGCATATTATCAATATATAAGCGTCACCGGAATGCTGGCGAGCCTTGAACACACTCTATATTCCTTTCGATTGTTATTTTGCTTTGAATCGTCGCTTGTTTTTACACACCTGCTGCGGAACACATGTTTGGGACTGAAATGTAGCGAAGTTAAACATCGTTCACTGATGAAGAAAAATGCGCTAACTAAAGCAATTACACTTTTAGAATGTTAATCAAGGTACATACTATTCGGTACGACCCAAATAACCAAAGCGTTCCGTGTTATTTTCCGGCGAAGAGACAAAATGCACGCGCGTTTTCCCATAGGAATGCGGTTCGCGAGTTGCCATTCTCATCATTATTTTTGATTTTTCTTTGCACTATTTAGACGCACAGCGGCACAGCTACGCGCTAAAAACGTGTTTTGTATATTTTAATGGCGTTGAGAATACTAACTAATCTTTCTGAAAAGGTTTTTTTTTCTTTTTTTTTTCAGAAACGATTTATTTAAAATTAGAACCAAGTCTTCAGCTGCCATCATCACCACCACAGGGGTGTCACGTGAAAATATCGCGTCCCTGATTGGCTGCAGCCGCTTCAAACGTCTTCGAGTTGCTCCGAGTTGCTCGCTTGTTCGAGCCGTGTCGATCTAGGGCAGTGGTTCTCAAATGGGGGTCCGCGGAGCTTTTGGGGTCCGCGAAGGCATTCTAGGGGTCCGCGAAGCCCTGCCTCATCAGTCAAGCCCGGCAATAAAAGATGTCTTTTTTCAGATCGAGAATAAAATTTTTCACTTTCTGGGCGAGTTTTCTTGTGTGAATGTCAATAAGAGAAGTCTACTTCACTCTAGCATTTAGTTATATCAATATTTTATATAATTATTATATTTAAACTATACCTCTTCTCTCCTCACCACGAACGGGGTCCTCCATCATCTCCGACGATCCACAAGGGGTCCGCGAAACATCGATGGTTGAGAACCACTGATCTAGGGAAAGCTGGGAACAACTCGTCGCCATCGGCGTAGCCGCCCCGCTAAATTTAGCGGGAAACTGAATTGGTGTTGAGGTCAAGAGACGTCAATTTTCCCGCTAGATATAACGGAGAAACTGAATTAGTTCATGGGTGACTTGGCGTGAAGTGCACCTGGCGTCATTTTCCCGGCTAAATTTAGCGGGAAAATGACGTCACATGACTTTGTGTCACGTCATCCATGAACAAATTCAGCGGAGGAGGAGAGCAAAGGAAGGAGGAGGAAGAAAAGGAGGGAGGGTACGGAGGAGGAGGGCATGCCCTCCCCTCCGCACCCTTCCTCCTCCTCCTCAAGAGCTGCGCTCTAGTTTCGCGTTACAAGATCTGTAAATGTCTTTCCATTGTAAAAGCTTGGTTTTGCTGGGCAAGTTGGTACTTGACATTCATATTAAAAATAGCGCAAAAAAGACGGGACAAAAAGACGAACAAGCGCACAGGACAAGCGCTAACTGACAACTAAAGTTTATTGAATGCTTCCAACTTTGCTATCACCGTGCACGCGCGGAATCTCGTCTCAACAAAAGCACGGCGTACCAGCAAATCAGTAGATATAGCCCGCACACCGCCTGTTCAAAAAGTTAGCAAAACAGCTACATCACCCCGCCGCACAAACCGAATGAGGAAAGGAAAAAGCGCCGTGTTAATATTTACTGGTGGCTATGGAAAAGTAATCATTTATACCTTGCGTAAATTATTCTAGCACATTAATGGGCTCTTATGACCTGAGTTAGGAAATAAAACGACCCTCTGCCCCATAGACTCCCAGCAAAATTTGGCAAGTAAATGGCGTCCATATCCCGTGATCCCCGATCTAGCAGTTGCACCCACCCTCACTTGAGCCTCCCTACTCCCGGGCGTTTATTTTATTTATTTATTTATTTAGCCTAAAGGCCCACACGGGCATTACATAGGGGGAACAACAGTACAGAATTTGAAAAACAAAAAACCAAGCAGCAACACACAAAGAATAAAAATAAAAATAAAATAAAATGCATACATATAGAAAAACATTATGACGCGTTCCGGCACTTTCAGCAACAATGGAGATATATATACACAGCAAAGGTAAATAGGTGCACAAAACTGAAGACGAAAATTTCAATTCAACTTAGCCTACTCAAGTAGCATCGTGTTTACGGCGGCAACAAAAGACTCATGATCACCGATTGAGGCAATTTCCCTTGGAAGGCTGTTCCAATCCGAAATTGCAAGAAGGAGAGGGGAATTTTTAAACATGTTAGTTCGAGCATATATGGGATTAATTTTAAAAGGGTGATCCAAACGGGGTGATATATGGTGGGCTGGTCGTAAAAAAACATCCTTAAAAGCTGAAGAGCTATGGTAGAGCTTGTGAATAAACGATAGGCGTGCAACTTTCCTTCTGGTGTGAAGGGGTGGTAAGTTGAGTCGATGTTTGATACCGGTTACACTAGTAAAGCGGGAGTAGTCACGAACTATAAAACGAGCGGCTTTGTTTTGAAGTGATTCTAATTTTTTCTCCTAGATATGATTGGTGAGGATGCCAAATGATGGATGCATACTCCAGTTGGGATCTGACAAGAGTTGAGTAGGCAACGAGTTTTGTTTCTGGGTTTGCTGGGAAGAGAGTACGTTTAAGGAAGCCTAGAGTTTTCATCGCTTTGTTAGTAACATGTTGGATGAGTGTTCCAGCTAAGGTCAGATGAAGGTGAACACCAAGATATTTAAATGAACTTACATTTTCGATGGGATCATTTCTGATTAAGTATGTGTGCGAAGATGGATGACGTTGTGTAGGTGAATGTTATAGCTTTCGTTTTGCTTGTATTTATTTGCATCAACCACGTGTCGCGACCAGTCAGAGATTTTATGCAAGTCATGTAAATAGCCGGGCGCCGACTGTAACGCCGCCTGGATCGCTCCAAGATAGAAACGCCATTTTCAGTGCGAGAGAAAACGGGGAAAGGCTACCACCGCTTTCCCTCTTGCTGGAGCGGTGCTTCGCCGGTGTTGGGCTTATGCATTGCCTCGAACTACGTTCGCGCTTTATTCTCTGTTTTAAACTCCCAAACTTGATTAGAGCCACGGTCTTGGATGGCGACAATCCCCCGGTCATCGGGACACCATTGCTCGGTTATAGGGTGCACGAATAACGACAGAAAGTGTCGAATACTGCCCGAGGACCTATGTAGCTTGCACGGAATCTGGCTTTCTACATGACCCCGATCTCCGGCGGCAGTGGGTTGCGTCCGTAAACCGAAAAGACTTTTCTCCAACGCTGTTTTTTCCGTTGATAATAACATTTTACCAACATTTTTTTTTGTTTGAGAATGTGCCCCCAATCGAAGACGTGAAGGTCTCACAGGAAGGAATTTTTTCACAGCTCTTCTTATCGATCCAAAAAAGCCGCCGGACCGGATGACATTCATAATCAATTCTTAAGGCGTTATAGCGAATGGTGTTCTAAATATCTCACGATCATTTTTAATAAATCGCTTTCAGATGGGTCCGTTCCCAATGACTGGAAGCTGGCCAAAATTATACCTATTCTTAAAGGGATACTACAACGAAATTTCGGCGCCTCTTTTTTGGTCTATTTGTGTTCACAAAGAGCAGTATCACATTACCAGTACGCCTCGCAAGTGGGCTCATTTTCGTCTTCTGCGCATGAGAAAGGAAGTAGCGGTGACGTCAGAACGCCAAGCCCTGATTGGCTAATCGCGGTCCCCTATCTGAGCGTCGTCTGCTCGCAACGTCGTCTGCGTCTGTCTTACCTTTCTTGCGACTTTCGGAAGTGCAGGTCTTTACGAGCGAGCTCGACTTCGCCTTTCAGAGAAGGCAGACGAAATAACCTCGAGCGGTTCGTTGTTTTTGTCGAACAACTAGCAGACGCGCATCAAGAGGGAAGTCAGCAGTACTCACTGGCGAGGTGTCCCGAGACGCCGAGGTTTGTTTCCTAAGAACCGAGAGTGAGCGTGTTAGTGTCCGCAAGTTCCCTCCCAAATACTTTTTCCCCCCTTTCGTGTGCGGCAAGACTCCTCATTCTTTAACGGCGTCGGCGGGTTGGCGCAGTCAACGTCGTCTGCTTTACGTCTGCTGGTCAGAGCGATGGCTCCTTTACCTTTCCTGCGTCTGTCGGATATTCACCGCTTTTTCACCGGCGAGAGTCACCGTTGCTTCGGAAAACAAGGAGATGACAAGAGGAAGAGATTGACCTCTTAATCTAAAATTGAGGTCAGTGATCACAGTATAATACGGGAAGGGTTCAGAAGGGTCGCGCGGGCACATTCCATTCAGCACGCCAGCCGGTCGTGGGCAGACGATCACCGGGTCGGAGTGGCTGCTAGCGCCTATCTGCCGAGTTCGCTTGGTCGGTGTCGGTGGAATCGTGGCCGTTGGAGCTTTTCCCGGGTGTTTGTGGATCCTGCGTTCTTGTTCGTCGTGGTCTGGTTCAAGTACTTTTTACTTTTTCTTGCTGCTTGAAGTCGGGACGCGAGAGAAGCGCGCGTAGAAAAATAAACGTCCGTTGGTCGTCGCGACCGCGACGCTGTCGGCCATGCTGATTTGATCGTAACAAGTGCGTAGCTTCGGAGCTGTCGTAGGATTTTGTCGTAACCTGCGCAAAAGTTACGACAATTTCGTTTCGAGAATACGGACTTTCTCTCTCAAATATGTCGTACGCACTCTTTTCGTCGTAAGTTCGCTTTGAGAATCCGGCCCTCAGGGCTCAGTAGCGTTCCGACGTCACCGCTACCCCTGCGCGAGAAGCAGACGAACTTGCCCTCCGCATATCTTGTTAAAAAGTCTCGAAAAGGAATTTTAAAACAAATTAAACGATTAGCAAAGAGCACCTGGTGGATGTCGCTAACGCCTCGTTTGTAATGCTCGTCTAGGAACCTTGACAGCTAGTGACGGAGGTCGTCTCGCCTCCGGCCACGACGAGAGAAGGGGGAAGGAGGAACTCCCTCTTCCCGAGAATCTCTTTTGTGTGTCGCAGAAGTCGCTATTGTCCCCCTACAAGATTATAGAAGATTAACCCGTCACTCAAAATTCGCACAAAAGCAGTCGCTTCGGTGGCTGGAACGACTAGGCCATCCTCTCGACGTCAGCCTCGCCGTAGCTTTGCTCGTCTTGAGACGACCTACGTCACGATTGCGTTGGATGTCACGTGCTCTAAGCTGGGCCTTCTCCGAGCGCTTGCCAGAGTGAGAAAAATACAGCCATCAGGATCAAAATACAAACGTGCGATTGTCATTTACGGATATTGTGGATCATATTCAACCTATTTTTGAACACGACGGGAATATTTCAAATTTCGTTGAAGTATCCCTTTAAGACTGGAAATGCTTATAAGGTCACGAATTATAGACCCATATCATTAATATCTACTTGTTGTAAAATACTTGAGCATGTTATCTCGAAGCATATAAGGATGTTTTTAGATACCTACTCAGTACTTGATGAAAAACAGCATGGATTTCGAAAAGGCCTGTCCACCATAACCCAATTAACAGAATTAATTCACGATTTTTCTTCGACCCTTGACAGAAGAGGGCAAATTGATGTAATTTTTTAGACTTTCAAAAAGCTTTTGATAAGGTAAACCATAATAAATTACTTTTAAAGCTCAGGAATTTACTGAAAAACGCAAAAGTTCTGCGATGGATCGAAATGTTTTTGTTTTGTAGAAGACAATTTGTGAGCATTGATGGTCACGCTTCCATGCCTCGTGGGGTCGACTCTGGGAGTCCCCCAGGGTTCTGTACTTGGGCCCCTGTTATTTTTGGTTTTTATCAATGACGTTCTTTGCGATATTACAGTAAAGGCACGACTTTTTGCTGATGATTGTTTGTTGTATACCTACATAAACGATTATTCTGACCATGTTGAACTAAACGATTGTTTGCAGAAAATTAGCAAATGGTGCGAGATCTGGCAAATGTCTTTAAATACTGAAAAAACAGTTTGCATGTCAATAACACATAGGAGAGTTCCTTTTGTGTATAACTACTACTTGAAGAGTGAACCATTGTCTAGGGTAGCTGAATTTAAGTATTTAGGTGTAACGATAACCAGTGATTTAAGTTCGAACAAGCATGTTAATAATATAATAAAAAAGCCACAGCTAAACTCTGGTCACTAAGAAGATCACTAAAATTGGCAACCACTGAAACTAAATTGCTAGCTTATAAAATGCTAATAAGACCTAGGTTGGAGTATGCTAGTGAAGTTTGGGATCCTCACACAAAGGGTTTAATACTGAAATTAGAAAAAGTTCAAAGAATGGCACTGCGTTTCATTTTTTCGAAGTACAGAAGACTGGATTCACCAACTGAGCTGTATTCTAAGGCAAGTATCTCCTTATTAGAAGAGAGGAGAAAAAATAAGCGTTTAAAAATGCTTTTCATGATTTTAGATGGTACACTGCAGATTGATAAACATAGATTCATCAAACCTCATCTATCTAGAATCACACGTAATAAGCATACTAGGACAATCGAAGAGTACAGATTCAACAAAGAATGCTTCAAGAATTCGTATTTCCCTCGGACGATAAGGGAATGGAATAAACTTCCTGAAAGCGTTGTTAATTCTAAAACGGTTTTGGATTTTGTAAAGTGTCTCCCATGTAACCAATAGACCTCATATTATCATTTTTGTTCTACTTTTGTGCCTTTTGATACGAGTATTAGCTGTCGTATAGTCCTTCAATTTTTGTCATTGTGTTCTGCATGTGTATTACATTGTCTATTGTTTTTTGTACCCACTCCTATCATAGTCCCCGCTGGGGGACTGATAGTATTATGACATAAATAAATAAATAAATATCGTCTCGATTGTGCTCGGAACATTTTGTGAATGGAGCGCGCACCGAACGCTGTACAGCCGATGAACATGGGGTACGCTCACAACGTGCGTGCAAGTTTCCTCGTGATAATTGCTGTTTCAGCTTGAACTTTTTGTTACTGAATTTATCTTAATATTTATACTTTGAAGTTGTGACAGTGACTCGATTTTATAATCTACAGCACTTCGTTGAAGGCTCATTTCCGCCGCCGGGTGTGGCTGGAAATTGTCGAAAAGTTTGTTCTATCGGATTTCCTGAATTGCGATCTCTTGCAAGATGCCAGAGAGCCCTGAACCTACAGAGTGCGGTCGTAAAAACTTTCACATTTGGCACGCCTAGCAAAAATCGAATTTCAAACGTACATACCTGAAATTGGGCACACGACCGTCGTTTATTCTAAAGTTTTCTGCCTATTTCTTTTTTTTTCAGACGTCAACTCGGGAGTAGCGAATTATTAGAAAGATAACAAAAATGGCAGACGTGCATTTCCTATGGCCTATACCCGCCCGTTCGCCGTCTGCAATCTGGTTCGCGACGCCGCTCCCAGGTGGCGCACTGAACGCAAAAGCACGGGAAACGCCGCACGAAAGGCTGGCGTCGGGCAAGATAATCGCAATAAAAAGTGATTTTAACGAAATATATGAACGATTATGCCCTTTTACTTGAAATTTAGAAACTGGCGGACACCCTCATTTAATAAAAATATATTCTAAAGCAGACGAACGTGTGTCTTTCTTTGTCGTCTGCTTATCTGTTGACGGGTTCGTTCCCGGTGAAAGCTCAACTTTGGAATCAAGAGTGCCGCTGCTGAGGCATCTTGATTGCTCCTATTTATTGTTTTTGTTGCACTATCTGCTGCAGTTATTACCACAATATTTTCCGCGCCGCCCTGCGATGCCGCAATACTCGGCAAATGAGTGTGCCCAGGCAGTGAAGTGATTGATACGTGGAGCGGAACTCGGTGGCCACAGCACAACGAAAATTTCGCACTGCATTTCATAAACGCCCGCCTTCACGCCCGACAATTTTGAATTGGGCGGATCGTTTTGCGAGCGGAGGAGGCTTTAAAAAGAAGAATCCAGTCAGTGAACGTGAGAGCGTGCTGAAAAATGAGGAGCTCATTGAAGCGGTGCTTGCTGTCTTCGAGAGCGACCCGCAATTGTCAACAAGACGAGCAGCCAGGTTGTTTGGAATTTCGGAAAAAAGCGTACGACGGATTCTGCGGAAAAACAATTTGCGCCCTTACACAATGCAAGTTGTCCAAGCCCTGCACGACGGCGACAACGTCCGACGTTTAGAATTTTGCAAGGCGGAGTTGTTGCCAATTAAGAGCAACCCGGGGCACCTGCAACTTCTTTTATTTAGTGACGAAGCAAACTTTCACCTTGATGGACGTGTGAACCGCCAGAACAGCAGGATATGGGCTCGCGATAACCCTCATACCGTGGACGAACGGCATCTCCATTCACCGAAGGTGACAGTGTGGAGTGGGATTTGGCGTGAACGCATAGTGGGCCCCCTTTTTTTTTCGATGGCACCGTTAACGCAGATGCCTACTTGGACATGCTGAAAACGAAAATGCTCCCTGAGACTTGAAAGGTACCACATGACAAAAGAAAACTGCATATTCATGCAGGATGGGGCGGCTCCCCATTACGCGAAGAGTGTGAGGGCATGGCTCAATAACACGTTCCCTCGGCGGTGGATGGGTCGGGGATCAGACTATATGGACTGGCCTCCACGATCCCCCGACTTAAATATGTGCGACTTTTTCGTATGGGGATTTATAAAAGGACTTGTTCTACAAGAAGAGGATCCCCAGCATGGAAGAGCTGAAAGAAAAAATTGAGGGCGCGTTCCTCGAGATCGACGATGGGATGCGCGAAAGGGCTTTCCTGCGTACGAAGCTCGACTTCGGCTTAGCGTGTCTGTGAACGGCGGGCACATCGAATCGGCCGAACCCTAGTCGTTTAAAGGGCCGCTGCAGCATCAACATTATTTCAAATCGCCGTGACAGAAGAGGCGTATCAGAAGATGTATTTTTCAAGAATAAACAATTGAATGAACGCACAACTTCCACTTCCTGACGGAATTTAAACTATTAGTTTCCCTCTTACTTTTGTCTCTCGTGCTGCTTGCGGCACGCGGAGAGCAAAGTAGAGGCTGCTGATAGAGGTACCAATGGGAAACCAGCAAAAAGACGACTATCTCTCTCAAATACCAGCCATTTTATCACCGGCCCGCCGAAATGACTCTAGCGCCGTAAATATTGCTCCAATTCAATATGATTTCTTTTCTTTTTTACAAATATGTCTTGCGACATGTGTGTTAATTATACCCAAGCTGTATGAAAAAAATATTACTTTATGAGTTACAGTGGCCCTGTAAAAATCAGAATGAAATGATAACTCAAAACGAACTTGTCTGCAACGGTAGCAGCACCACTTGCTATTCCAGGCTGTTAATAAATGATCTCGTCACATCATGGTGTCTTCTTGCTTGCATGACGATCTGTCAAAACTTGACTTGAAACAGGTGATTTCAACAATCGTTCATATATTTCGTTAAAATCACTTTTCATCGCGATTATCTTGCCCGACGCCAGCCTTTCGTGCGGCGTTTCCCGCGTTTTTGCGTTCAGTGCGCCACCTGGGAGCGGCGTCGCGAACCAGATTGCAGACGGCGAACGGGCGGGTATAGGCCATAGGAAATGTACGTCTGCCATCTTTGTTACCATTCTAATAATTCGCTACTCCCGAGTTGACGTCTGAAAAAAATAGGCAAAAAACTTTGGAATAAACGACGTTCGTGTGCCCAATTTCAGGTATGTACGTTTGAAATTCGATTTTTGCTAGGCGTGCCAAATGTGAAAGTTTTTACGGCCACACCCTGTATGTTGACCGTCACAACGCGACACGAGTTTTTTATTTTCGAAATTAGTACATGATGTAGCTGGAAAGAAACCTTAATTTTCTGTCGCTGAAAGTTGAAACATGCTCATGCATCGATTTCGGATCGTTGAATCATTGATCGACTCGCTCCGGCAATAGGCCTATCTTGACTTTGCTATTTTCAGTTCTCGACAGAAGACACACTCGTAGACACGGGATACTCAAATAAAGCGTTTATAAACGTTGCTTGGAACCTCAAATAAAACTTGTTTGCACACGTTTTATTTGAGGATCCCGTGTCGACGAGTGCGTCTTTTGTCGAGAAGTAAACACAGTAAAGAGGAGAAGGACCTATTGCCGGAGCGAGTCGATCAATGATTCAACGATTCGAAATCGATGCATGAGCATGTTTTAACTTTCAGCAACAGAAACTGAAGGTTTGTTTCCAGCTGGATTATCCACTAATTTTGAAAAAGAAGAATCTAGTCGCGCTGTGACGGTCAACATAGGTTCACGGCTCTCTGGTATCGCGCAGGAGATCGCGATTCAGGAAACCGATACAACTAACTTATCGACAATTTCCAGCCGCAGCCGGCGGCGGAAATGGGCCTTCAACGAAGTGTTCATGATAAAATCGAGTCACTGTCACTACTTCAAGATATAAATATTAAGATAAATTCAGTTATAAAAAGTTCAAGCTGAAACAGTAATTATCACGAGAAAACTGGCACGCGCCTTTCGAGCCTACCCCATGTTCATCGACGGTACAGCGTTCGGTGCGCGCTCCATTCACAAAATGTTTCGAGCACAGTCGAGAGGATGGCGTTGGGGAAAATTATTTTCGGTTTGCGGAAGCAACCCACTGCCGCCGGAGTTCGGGGTCATGCTGAAAGCCGGATTCCATGCAAGCTACATAGGTCCTCGGGCACTATTCGACGCTTTCTGCCGTTATTCGTGCACCCTATAACCGAGCAATGGTGTCCCGATGACCGGTGGATTGTCACCATCCAAGCCCGTGGTTCTAATAAGTTTGGGAGCTTAAAACAGAGAAGAAAGCGCGAACGAAGTTCGGGCAACGCATACACCCAACACCGGCGAAGCCTCTCATCCGGGACTTTCACTCTTTCTACCGCTCCAGCAAGGGGAAAGCGCCGGTAGCCTTTCCCTTCTTCTCTCTTGCCCTGTTTCAGTAAAACGGTCTATGCTTGGTTTATCCTAGATACTAGAGTCAGAGTGCAGTCAAAGGCTGAATGACACGCAAATACATACACACTGGCTAAAAGCGCACTGTCACGGTCTACCAGCCGCGAAGGATGTGCACATAGAAAGACGATGAAAAGCCATGACGTTGCAAAGTCGGCGTTATTTGATTGGCGACATGACCTCATAGCCTGCACTGCACTCCGACAGCATAGGCACTCCTCTCTCCATGTCCCTCAAGCATGCGCACTCTTATTGTTATATTTTGCTCTTTCGCGCTCGCGCGTCGACGGTAGCGCCGCCTGGATCGCTCCAAGATAGCAGGCGGCATTCTTCAAAGGATGTCGCTACTTTTCCCTATAAAGGGGCATTCCTATGGGTAGCTGTGGGAAAATACGCGTGCATTTTGTCTCTTCACCGGAAAATAACATGAAACGCTTTTGTTATTTGGGTCGTGCCGAATAGTATGTACCTCTATTAAAGGGTAACTGCAAAGAAAAAAAAGTGTTTTTTTAAACAGCCTAAATGGGACAAGCATATCACAAAACAAATCTTCCACGAAAAAACAAATTTTTCTAGCAATATTTACGCCACAGGACGTAATTTAGTCGGAGTCACAACTTCTCCACATTTGAAACTCCCGCTCTTTCGACGCGCGCGGAGTGGCTGTTATACGTCACGCCGCGACGTATAGCAGCCCCTACGTGACGTATAATACCAACTTTGTGGCGCGCGATTCCAAACGGACGAAATAGCCGCAAACTAAAATCGGTCTCGCGCAATAAATATTGCTGTAAAAATTTTTGTTTTTGGCGGAAAAATTGTTTTGTGACATGCTTGTCACAATTAGGCTTTTTAAAAATACACTTTTTTTTCTTTGCAGTTACCCTTTAACAATGTAAAAATATATCTGCTTTATTAGCTTTTTATTTTTTTCGGTGAACGATGTTTAATTTTACTATATTCCAGGCTCAAACCTGCGTTCCACAGCAGATGTGTAAAACCAAGCGACAATTCTAAGCAAAATAACAAACCATAGGAATGTAGAGTGTGCTCAAGGTTCGCAGCATTCCGGTGGCGCTTATACATTGCTAATATGCCCGTCTTATAATTATATAAAAATGACCCCGTCGTGCATCTTTACGAGCGGTTAAAAAATATTCGAAGCGTAAAAAATAAAGCACGTGGGCTATGAAAGGTATGTATTTTTATTATTTCCTATGTGGGGCAGCTAGCTTTTATCAAGCACCTGTTCTCTGGCTTCTCCATATATTTTCAAAGATTTCGAGCGTCTTTGCACATATTCAGAGTAGAAAAAATGAGGCAGTATTTATTTCTTGCAAATCGGACTATATTAAGTAACCATTAATTTATTTTGATTGTCTACGTGCACAGGGAGTTGCTGATTCAGTGTTACTGGGTAGTCCTTGCTGTCTGTCTTCTTTTTCCACATGTCCTTCGTTCGTTTGGCACGCATATCCCCCATGCTGGAAAGCACCGTGTCCGCGCTAACAGCGTCCGACAGTGCACATAAATACATCTACGAAGCCGTTTTAAAACCGTTTTTAAAACCATAATTTTGAGGAAAAAAAGATAGCCGTAACTGACCAAGTATTTCGTCTGCTTGACTGGGGAATGTTCCAATGTAACTAGTATACGTACGAATTATTCGTAATATTTGCTCTTATAATCGAGCGCAGGGAGAAAATGCACTCGCTCAATCCAATAGAAATGCATTACCGGAAGTCAATTTCCGACTGGTTGCTGTCTGTTTCAATTGGCCGCAGCACACTAGCGCCAGTTGAACCTCCATAGCGTGCACCCCCTTCAGCGCGAGCTTGCAGCTGGTAAAGCCCTTGCTAAAACAAGTGTGAGCGCGCAGGCACGCACAACCAAAGCACTGCGCAAGCCAACGAGCTCGCGCTTTAAATGCAGTCTTCAAACACATGGCAACAATCCTTCGGACATTTTGAGATCTGTTTTAGAACATAAATAGATGCCGTGATGACAATGCATTAATGCAAAGGTGTAAACAAGCTGGAAAAGAATGACGATAATAATCCCTGGATAAGGGGAACAAGGAGAATAAAACACAAACACAAATCTCCAAACACAGCTAGGTGACTGGTACGTGACCGTAAAAATCCGCCTGCTCCTGGAATTTCCAAACACACCTAGCTGTTGAACATAGTTACAACTCGCCCAACTGTCTACTCTACTACACCTAGCTGTATTTGGAGATTTGTGTTTGTCCTTTGTCTCCCTTGTTCGCCTTCTCCTGGTATTATTATCGTCATTACTGTACAGTTCGCTTGCACCTTTGCATTACTTGCATTATCATCATAACCTTAAAAATTCAGGCCGTTCACCCTTGTTGGTGTTAGACTGGTGGCAGCTGGTAAAACCCGTTTGCTTTACTGGTGTATAACTCCTGGTTAGCTCAGTTGGTAAGGCGCTCCACCGGAAATGGAGAGGTCCCTGGTTCGATACCAGGACCAGTCGGATTTTTTCGATCGCGCACCAGTCACCTAGCTGTGTTTGAAGATTTGTGTTTGTCCTTTGTTCCCCTTCTCCTGGGATTATTATCGTAATTCTTGTCCAGTTCGCTTGCACCTTTGCATTACTTGCATTATCATCATAACCTTAAAAATTCAGGCCGTTCACTCTTGTTGGTGTTAGACTGGTGGCAGCTGGTAAAACCCGTTTGCTTTACTGGTGTATAACTCCTGGTTAGCTCAGTTGGTAGGGCGCTCCACTGGAAATGGAGAGGTCCCTGGTTTGATACCAGGACCAGTCGGATTTTTCGATCGCGCACTAGTCACCTAGCTGTGTTTGGAGATTTGTGCTTGTCCTTTGTTCCCTTCTCCTGGGATTATTATCGTCATTTTTGTCCAGTTCGCTTGCATCCTTGCATTACTTACATTATCATCATAACCTTAAAAATTCAGGCCGTTCACCTTTGTTGGTGTTAGACTAGAGGCAGCTGGTAAAATCCGTTTGCTTTACTGGTGTATAACTCCTGGTTAGCTCAGTTGGTAGGGCGCTCCACTGGAAATGGAGAGGTCCCTGGTTCGATACCAGGACCAGGCGGATCTTTTCGATCGCGCACCAGTCACCTAGCTGTGTTTGGAGATTTGTGTTTGTCCTTTGTTCCCCTTCTCCTGGGATTATTATCGTAATTTTTGTCCAGATCGCTTGCACCATTGCATTAATTGCATTATCATCATAACCTTAAAAATTCAGGCCGTTCACCATTGTTGGTGTTAGACTGGTGGCAGCTGGTAAAACCCATTTGCTTTACTGGTGTATAACTCCTGGTTAGCTCAGTTGGTAGGGCGCTCCACTGGAAATGGAGAGGTCCCTGGTTCGATACCAGGACCAGGCGGATCTTTTCGATCGCGCACCAGTCACCTAGCTGTGTTTGGAGATTTGTGTTTGTCCTTTGTTCCCCTTCTCCTGGGATTATTATCGTCATTTTTGTCCAGTTCGCTTGCATCTTTGCATTAATTGCATTATCATCATAACCTTAAAAATTCAGGCCGTTCACCCTTGTTGGTGTTAGACTGGTGGCAGCTGGTAAAACCCGTTTGCTTTACTGGTGTATAACTCCTGGTTAGCTCAGTTGGTAGGGCGCTCCACTGGAAATGGAGAGGTCCCTGGTTCGATACCAGGACCAGGCGGATGTTTTCGATCGCGCACCAGTCACCTAGCTGTGTTTGGAGATTTGTGTTTGTCCTTTGTTCCCCTTCTCCTGGGATTATTATCGTCATTTTTGTCCAGTTCGCTTGCACCTTTGCATTAATTGCATTATCATCATAACCTTAAAAATTCAGGCCGTTCACCCTTGTTGGTGTTAGACTGGTGGCAGCTGGTAAAACCCATTTGCTTTACTGGTGTATAACTCCTGGTTAGCTCAGTTGGTAGGGCGCTCCACTGGAAATGGAGAGGTCCCTGGTTCGATACCAGGACCAGGCGGATGTTTTCGATCGCGCACCAGTCACCTAGCTGTGTTTGGAGATTTGTGTTTGTCCTTTGTTCCCCTTCTCCTGGGATTATTATCGTCATTTTTGTCCAGTTCGCTTGCATCTTTGCATTATTTGCATTATCATCATAACCTTAAAATTCAGGCCGTTCACCCTTGTTGGTGTTAGACTGGTGGCAGCTGGTAAAACCCGTTTGCTTTACTGGTGTATAACTCCTGGTTAGCTCAGTTGGTAGGGCGCTCCACTGGAAATGGAGAGGTCCCTGGTTCGATACCAGGACCAGGCGGATGTTTTCGATCGCGCACCAGTCACCTAGCTGTGTTTGGAGATTTGTGTTTGTCCTTTGTTCCCCTTCTCCTGGGATTATTATCGTCATTCTTGTCCAGTTCGCTTGCATCTTTGCATTACTTGCATTATCATCATAACCTTAAAAATTCAGGCCGTTCACCCTTCTTGGTGTTAGACTGGTGGCAGCTGGTAAAACCCGTTTGCTTTACTGGTGTATAACTCCTGGTTAGCTCAGTTGGTAGGGCGCTCCACTGGAAATGGAGAGGTCCCTGGTTCGATACCAGGACCAGGCGGATGTTTTCGATCGCGCACCAGTCACCTAGCTGTGTTTGGAGATTTGTGTTTGTCCTTTGTTCCCCTTCTCCTGGGATTATTATCGTCATTCTTGTCCAGTTCGCTTGCACCTTTGCATTAATTGCATTATCATCATAACCTTAAAAATTCAGGCCGTTCACCCTTCTTGGTGTTAGACTGGTGGCAGCTGGTAAAACCCGTTTGCTTTACTGGTGTATAACTCCTGGTTAGCTCAGTTGGTAGGGCGCTCCACTGGAAATGGAGAGGTCCCTGGTTCGATACCAGGACCAGGCGGATGTTTTCGATCGCGCACCAGTCACCTAGCTGTGTTTGGAGATTTGTGTTTGTCCTTTGTTCCCCTTCTCCTGGGATTATTATCGTCATTCTTATCCAGTTCGCTTGCATCTTTGCATTACTTACATTATCATCATAACCTTAAAAATTCAGGCCGTTCACCCTTCTTGGTGTTAGACTGGTGGCAGCTGGTAAAACCCATTTGCTTTACTGGTGTATAACTCCTGGTTAGCTCAGTTGGTAGGGCGCTCCACTGGAAATGGAGAGGTCCCTGGTTCGATACCAGGACCAGGCGGATGTTTTCGATCGCGCACCAGTCACCTAGCTGTGTTTGGAGATTTGTGTTTGTCCTTTGTTCCCCTTCTCCTGGGATTATTATCGTCATTCTTGTCCAGTTCGCTTGCATCTTTGCATTAATTGCATTATCATCATAACCTTAAAAATTCAGGCCGTTCACCCTTCTTGGTGTTAGACTGGTGGCAGCTGGTAAAACCCGTTTGCTTTACTGGTGTATAACTCCTGGTTAGCTGAGTTGGTAGAGCGCTCCACCAGAAATGGAGAGGTCCCTGGTTCGATACCAGGACCAGGACGGATTTTTCGGTCGCGCACCAGTCATCTATTTGTGTTTGCAGGTTCGTGTTTGTCCCTTGCTCCCATTCTCCATAGATTAGTTTCGTCCTTCTTGTTCAGCTCTCTTGCAGCTTTGCATTTAATTGCATTGTCGTCAAAGAACATGTGCAAATTTATAATCCCTTTTACAAGCACGCAAAATGCCCGTGTTTGTTTAGTTGGTTTACGTTGGTTGGCGGGATTACATAGGGATTTTCTGACTACAGTTATTATTTTCTTTGCTTTGTTGGAGGATGCTTAAGGCAGAGCGAATGATAGTAGGAGCGGGGCCGAGAGAGTTCCAGAATCAAGCATGAGGATGGAGCAGTATTATCGCATTAGCTGACTTTTGTGTCGTTTATGGGAGACGTCTTCGTTTTATGGGGGGCGGGACTTGTAGTGGTTGTGAGCTTCTGATAATTTCTAGCGGGTCAAAATGTTTTGCTTATTTTTCTTCTTTATTCATTACAAATTGCCGAAGTTCCGAAAGAAGGAATGTTACCAATGTAACGGTAGTTGTGTCGTCTTGCTGGCGGCGAGATTTTAGCGATTGTTATGTGTAACCCAGGCTGAAAAGCATATACAGGGTGCTTCACGAAAAGTGGACAAATTCGACATTGCGAAAATTATGCGTCGCAAAAGGAAAGGCTTGTGTCGTTTTGGTCCTGGGCCAACGGGGCTCATTTAGGAAAATGATTAAAGTCCGGAATAATTATATGGTTATTTATTTTCGCGTAATTAACTTTGATTGATATTTACTGAGCACCATCAAAAACCACTAAATCGATAAATTGCAGAACGATAGAAGGCACGCGCAGCATTTAAGTGCTTTCTGAAAAACCGCACAACTACGACGGGTTTTTAAGTTTCGATTTGCAATCGGAGCGTTTCTCGGCACCGACGGCACCTCGCCCCGTGGAGAAATAGTGCAATTAACCTCTGCTGGGTGATTCCACGAGAGATCGAACCTGCAGGTCTACTCAACATTTTTATTTGTTTTCTGTTTTTTTTTAGATGTGATGTACACACAAATTAATCGCAGGAAACTGAACCTTTTGTCTCGAAAACGCGTTTTCGGTGCAGTGTTTAGTTCGCAGTTATCCAGGAGTGTTCAACTACATTAAACACAACGTTGAACGCTGAGCGGCAAGACAAACGCATGGTTTCATTTAGATTCAACCAGTGAGGTTGGGTCTAAATTTACTACGCACGTCTGAATAATATATATACAGGGGTTTTCACGAAAGGTGGACAAATTCGATATTGCGAAAACTACGCGTCGCAACAAAAAAAAAGCTTGTGTCTTTTTGGTACTGGAGCCAGGGGCCTATTTAGGAAAATTATTAAAGTCCGAGATAATTAAATTGTCAATTATTTTTGCGTAATTAACTTTTTCAATATTGTGTTTAAGGGCATAGTTTCAATTAGAAAATTGCTCAGCGTCATCGAAAAACACTAAATCAACAAATTGCAGAACGATAGAAGCCACGCGAAGCTTTTTACGGCTTTCTAAAAAAAACCGTACAAATTCGACGGTTTTAAAGTTTCGGTTTGCTATCGGAGCGCATCTCCACCCCGGCAGCGCCGCGCCCCGTGGAGAGATAGTGCATCCAACCTCTGCTGCGCTGTCATCGCGCGACGCAGCAGAGGCTGGTTGCACTATCTCTCCACGAGGCGCGGTGCCGCCGGGGGCTGAGATGCGCTCCGATAACAAACCGAAACTTAAAAACCCGTCGAATTTGTGCGGCTTTTCAGAAAGCCGTAAAATGCTTCGCGTGCTTTCTATCGTTCTGCAATTTGTTGATTTACTGTTTTTTGACGATGCTGAGCAATTTTCTAATTGAAACCATGCCCTTAAACCCAATAATAAAAAGTTAATTACGCAAAAATAATTAACAATCTAATTATCTCGGACTTTAATAATTTTTCCTAAAAGGCCTCTAGCCCAGGACCAAAACGACACAAGCGTGCGACGCGTAGCAGTATCGAATATATCGACCTTTCGTGCAACCCGCGTAGTTATACATCTGTATATATATATATATATATATATATATATATATACATGTGAATACACACCAGTATATATATATATACAGGGTGTTTCACCAAAAAAAGGCTTGTGTCGTTTTGGACCTGGGCCAGGGGCCTATTTAGGAAAATGATTAAAGTACGTGATAATTATATTGTTAATTAATTTTGCGCAATTAACTTTTTTATTATTGGGTTTAAGGGCATGGTTTCAGTTAGAAAATTGTTCAGCATCATCGAAAAAAACACTAAAACAACAAATTGCAGAACGATAGAAGGCACGCGAAGCATTTTACGGCCTTCTGAAAAACCGTACAAATTCGACGGGTTTTTAAGTTTCGGTTTGTTATCGGAGCGCATCTCAGCCCCGGCGGCACCGCGCCCCGTGGCGAGATAGTGCAACCAGCCTCCGGATGCGTCGCGGGATGACAACGCAGCAGAGGTTGGATGCACTCATTCGCGACTCCAACTAACTATAGGTGGCGCCACTCGCTTTCCAAAATGGCGGTTATAGTGAGGGTCGGAGGTGCGTGCCGCTGCTGAGCCTGTCTAGTGTGCTGGCTTCACTGAGCGACACAAATTATATCTGGTAATACGAGAAAGCTAGGATGTTATGAGGACAGGTCACCTCTTTGCCCTGAAAACAAAAACGGTGTTGAGCGTAATACTTACTCCAGGAAGCACGTTTTAATTCTGGAGCGAAACCGAAACTAACCTATATTTTGGATTTAATTTGACGATATAGGTCTTAATTTCGAATTCTTTTATAGGTCAAGATGTGTCTCACATCGTAAAGATTTAGTTAAATAAGTTGTTCGCGGAAACATTTTTTTTGTTGTGACATACGTACGTGTTCGATTCAGGCACTTCAAATTATTTTGGAGATTTCAGTGTCCTATTAAAGACAGGGTCTTTCATACACCTTAGAGGTAACATAGAATATTGTAGTTGTTGAAAAAATCAGTGCTGATATTTGTGCGTTCTCGCTGCCTTTTCTCGCTCAGATAGTTGTGATGGGAAAGAATGAACTGCGGGCCTTTTAATTGGTTTGGGGTATTTAGATGATTAATTGCTTTATCATTATTCCCAGCACAATCATAACAGAATAAATCAAAATTTTACAATATGCCCACAAAACGTATAAATTAATAAACGCTGTTCTCACTACAACAACCCAAAGACGGAATCAGAGTCAGACAGCTGAAGTGTGTGTGTTTTTTATAGCAACCCGTGACGCATAGGACTTTATATTGCATCCAGTGTTTGACTGTTTGTCTATCTTGATACAATGTCAGAGTGTTTCATATGCTAAAAAATTGATACCTTTCTGGAAAGACTATTATGGTTAAATGACGTATTTTTGTGATCGTAGCGTTAAGGGGGGCATAGATTGCCGTGATCTGTATTAATAATAATAGTATTAAAATTCGAACAATTTAATACGCAATTTTTAAATATTTAATATAATTTGTTGCTTATTATCTAATTTCAAACGCTCGAACAAGTATGACAATCAAAAGTGTGCTAATTATCATCACTGGTGCCAACTGCAGCATTTTTAATGACCAAGTTATAAAACAATAGTCTAAAATCAAAACATTCTCGCTAATGTGAGAAATCCCTGTAAAATTACATTAATTGTGGGTAAAGCGTACTTTGCTTTCAATGTCGCGACTTTTGACACTCGGCAAGAGTTACAAAGTCGCCGCCAATATCCTTCCAGACCTAATGCCCTAAAAAAATATATATATAAATATATATATATTTTTTTAATTATCAATTTTTTATAGCATTTAGTTACTTTCATTTTTATGCTCCGTCGTTTTGCCAATCTCAGCCTTTCCAGTTCGAAGGAACGCCTACCTGCTTGCACGTCTGCTCACTGCAGCACGTTGCGTTGGCGTTGCAAGCCGGTGAAACAGTTGTGAGTTTTAGTATTGCGTATACGAGTAAACGCAAGCGCTATGTGTTTGCGTTAGCTTTGCGTGTTCTACACTGCGCGTGCGCGGAGCCCAAAATTTTGGTCTTGGATTGGCGCATGGCGATGAGGCGCACGCACAACGTGGGGCACGCAACTCTAACTCAAACGCACAGCGCTTGCGTTTGCTTCTATACGCAATACTAAAGCTCTCTAGTAAGGTACAATCCCATACCGGCTGCAGCACTACGTTGGGACAGTGAAGAGTGTTATTTGCGTTCGGAAATGACAATTCGCGAGCCATGATCGCGCGCAGTTCCGCCACGCCCGCTGCACGGGAGAATCGGGGGACCCTCACTAGAGCGCTTCCCTTTTCCGCCGCGGGAGGGCGAGCAACTAGCTGGAGACGCGAACGCGACTCCAACTAACTATAGGTGGCGCCACTCGCTTTCCAAAATGGCGGTTATAGTGAGGGTCGGAGGTGCGTGCCGCTGCTGAGCCTGTCTAGTGTGCTGGCTTCACTGAGCGACACAAATTATATCTGGTAATACGAGAAAGCTAGGATGTTATGAGGACAGGTCACCTCTTTGCCCTGAAAACAAAAACGGTGTTGAGCGTAATACTTACTCCAGGAAGCACGTTTTAATTCTGGAGCGAAACCGAAACTAACCTATATTTTGGATTTAATTTGACGATATAGGTCTTAATTTCGAATTCTTTTATAGGTCAAGATGTGTCTCACATCGTAAAGATTTAGTTAAATAAGTTGTTCGCGGAAACTTTTTTTTTTTGTGACATACGTACGTGTTCGATTCAGGCACTTCAAATTATTTTGGAGATTTCAGTGTCCTATTAAAGACAGGGTCTTTCATACACCTTAGAGGTAACATAGAATATTGTAGTTGTTGAAAAAATCAGTGCTGATATTTGTGCGTTCTCGCTGCCTTTTCTCGCTCAGATAGTTGTGATGGGAAAGAATGAACTGCGGGCCTTTTAATTGGTTTGGGGTATTTAGATGATTAATTGCTTTATCATTATTCCCAGCACAATCATAACAGAATAAATCAAAATTTTACAATATGCCCACAAAACGTATAAATTAATAAACGCTGTTCTCACTACAACAACCCAAAGACGAAATCAGAGTCAGACAGCTGAAGTGTGTGTGTTTTTTATAGCAACGCGTGACGCATAGGACTTTATATTGCATCCAGTGTTTGACTGTTTGTCTATCTTGATAACAATGTCAGAGTGTTTCATATGCTAAAAAATTGATACCTTTCTGGAAAGACTATTATGGTTAAATGACGTATTTTTGTGATCGTAGCGTTAAGGGGGCATAGATTGCCGTGATCTGTATTAATAATAATAGTATTAAAATTCGAACAATTTAATACGCAATTTTTAAATATTTAATATAATTTGTTGCTTATTATCTAATTTCAAACGCTCGAACAAGTATGACAATCAAAAGTGTGCTAATTATCATCACTGGTGCCAACTGCAGCATTTTTAATGACCAAGTTATAAAACAATAGTCTAAAATCAAAACATTCTCGCTAATGTGAGAAATCCCTGTAAAATTACATTAATTGTGGGTAAAGCGTATTTTGCTTTCAATGTCGCGACTTTTGACACTCGGCAAGAGTTACAAAGTCGCCGCCAATATCCTTCCAGACCTAATGCCCTAAAAAAGAATATAAATAAAAAAATATATGTATATTTTTTAATTATCAATTTTTTATAGCATTTAGTTACTTTCATTTTTATGCTCCGTCGTTTTGCCAATCTCAGCCTTTCCAGTTCGAAGGAACGCCTACCTGCTTGCACGTCTGCTCACTGCAGCACGTTGCGTTGGCGTTGCAAGCCGGTGAAACAGTTGTGAGTTTTAGTATTGCGTATACGAGTAAACGCAAGCGCTATGTGTTTGCGTTAGCTTTGCGTGTTCTACACTGCGCGTGCGCGGAGCCCAAATTTTGGTCTTGGATTGGCGCATGGCGATGAGGCGCACGCACAACGTGGGGCACGCAACTCTAACGCAAACGCACAGCGCTTGCGTTTGCTTCTATACGCAATACTAAAGCTCTCTAGTAAGGTACAATCCCATACCGGCTGCAGCACTACGTTGGGACAGTGAAGAGTGTTATTTGCGTTCGGAAATGACAATTCGCGAGCCATGATCGCGCGCAGTTCCGCCACGCCCGCTGCACGGGAGAATCGGGGGACCCTCACTAGAGCGCTTCCCTTTTCCGCCGCGGGAGGGCGAGCAACTAGCTGGAGACGCGAATATCTCCGCGGGGCGCGGTGCTGCCGGGGCCGAGATGCGCTCCGATAGCGAACCGAAACTTAAAACCCGTCGAATTTGTGCGGTTTTTCAGAAAGCCGTAAAACGCTGCGCGTGCCTTCTATCATTCTGCAGTTTGTCGATTTAGTGGTTTTCGATGATGCTGAGCAATTTTCTAATTGAAACTTTGCCCTTATACGCAATATTAAAAAAGTTAATTCTGCAAAAATAATTAACAATCTAATTAGCTCGGACTTTGATAATTTTCCTAAATAGGGCCCTGGCCCAGGACCAAAAAGACACAAGCCTTTTTTTGTTGCGACGCGTAGTTTTCGCAATATCGAATTTGTCCACCTTTCGTGATACACCCTGTATATATACCGAGTGTTTTTGCGAAGACTTTCAAAAATCTTAAAAAATTAAGGCGTTTGAAACAAAAAATAAACTGTCTTCGGGAACAAACTACCAGCCACGGCGGACGTCAGGAATTGCCAAAAACATACTAAGTAGCCAGCTAATTAATTAAAATTTGTTAATTAACTTTTTAATTAGTGGAAATAGACATATGGTTCGAATTAGAAAGTTGCTGAGCGTTATCGAAAACCACTAAATCAGTCATTTTCAGAAAGACTTTGAGCGCGTGAGAAGAGTAGTAGCGCACGAAAGTTACTACTTGTGGAGCAGGTGCAAGGCCGGGGCCAGATAAGCCCCGCGCCTTGTACCTGCAATCGCGCGGTGCCTTAAGGCCCGTTCACACTCTTACGATCTCTTAATGGCTCGTTCACACTCTTGCAACCGAGTACGACAAGAGACCAGATCTGTTAAAACTTCTTAAAATTTTCTTTTGTAGCGCCATCTATGCGGTGATCGTGGAACTGCATTTCACAAAGAGCGACGATCCTGCGGCATTTCCGGGGTCGAATGTACGTAATACCTTTGAGAAAGGCTCGTTTATAACGTTTCCAAAAGCTTTTCGAGCCAAGAAAGAAAGGATAATACGCGGGAGAAATAGAAAATATGCCGGACCGTCAAGTTTACACTGCAACCCGATAGATGGCGCCACTGTTTCCTCTCGTTTTAAAGGTTTAAGAGGTCGCAAGGAGCCAACGGGCCTTAACAGGACCGTTCACACTCTTACGACCTTTTAAATCTTGGTTCCTTACAACCTCTTAAACCAGAGGACACAGTGGCGCCATCTATCGGGTTGCAGTGTAAACTTGACAATCCAGCATATTTTTTATTTCTCCCGCGCCTTATCCTTTCTTTCTTGTCTCGAAAAACTTTTGGAAACGTTATAAACGAGCCTTTCTCATAGGTATTACGCACATTCGACCTCGAAAATGCCGCAAAACCGTCGTTCTTGTGAAATGCAGTTCCACGATCACCGCATAGATGGCGCCAGAAATGAAATTTTAAGAAGTTTTAACAGATCTGGTCTCTCTCGGTCGAAGTCGGTCGCAAGAGTGTGAACGGGCCTTTACCGCATCCTAGCCAGTTTCTTCTTTTTCAAACGCCTTCATTTTTAGGATTTTCGAAAGTCTTCGCAAAAACACACACGCACGCACGCACACACGTGTGTGTGTGTGTGTGTGTGTGTGTGTGCGTGTGTGTGTGTGTGTGTGTGTGTGTGTGTGTGTGTGTGTGTGTGTGTGTGTGTGTGTGTGTGTGTGTGTGTGTGTGTGTGTGTGTGTGTGTGTGTGTGTGTGTGTTTTGAGGGCGTTAAGGGCCTCACAGAAGTTATCGACGAGATCCTATGTAGATTCCCTAACTGTTCTCTCATATTGGCCGGAGATTTCAACTACCCTGGCATTGACTGGGGCGCCTGTGTTGTACCTGATGAATGTGCAAAGAAGAGTGAGTGCCGTAAGTTACTTGATATGGCCAATTACTTTAATATGAAGAAAATAATTACCGCTCCTACTCGTGGAGATGCTGTATTAGACTTAGTCTTTACAACTCACCCAGAACACGCTACTGTATACAAGTAATCGACCAAATTAGCGATCGTCATGCTCAGCGGCGTAGGCTTTGCATTTTCCCGGGAGGGGGGGGGGGAGGGCAGGCTGAGAAGTTCTCCGTGGGGAGGGGGGGGGTGCTTTTCCGCGCAATTTTTTTTCACACCGGCAATTATCAGTAGTTTATTTTAGGGGGTACATTTTACAGCGTATGTATATCGCCATGTGTCCGTCGCTGTGTGCGTTATTTTGTTTACATGCCACTACTAGAAGTTCGTTACATGGGACGTAAACAGCGTCTCGGTAAAGATCATGGCGCGGAGGGGGGGCTCTGCCCCCCCCCCCGGTCTCACTAGGGAGGGCACGAGCCCCGATGCCCCCCCCGCCCCTCGTAGTCTACGCCTATGGTCATGCTTCTCTGGTTGTTAATAAGCAAGACTCAATAAGGAAAGAAATGTTTGACTACAAGAGAGTTGATTCGGGAACTTTAGAGTATATATGCTACGCGATTTTTTCAGTACATTTCTTAGTGAATTTGATGAACGGTCTGTGAATGAAAATTGGGTCCTTTTTCGGGAAAAACTATTGGAGGTTAAATCCATATGTGTTCCGACTTTAAAAATCGCTCCAAGCTTGCACATGCCCTGGTTTACAACTACTGTTAAAAGATCTATAAAAAAAAAAAAAAAACACGTCTGTACAAGCTTGCCCTTCACTCAGACTCGGAACATGCCTGGACCGTTTATCATACTTTTTCAATCATATGTAAAAAAGAAATAAAAACCGCCAAAAATATTTTATGACGAGGATGTCTCAATCATGCTTAGAACTGATGCAAAAAAAATTTGAAAAGTGATTAATCCTAAACTTTCACCAGTTTTGCCAAGCGTTTCTTGTAATGGCGGGTCTTTTTGGGCCCACGCTAATCGGCCGCTAGGTTTAACACCTTTTTTAGCAGTGTTTTCACTGAAGAGGATGACTTCCCTCAGCCAGTCGCTTTGCCATCTCATGCTGAATGTATTATGCAGGACATTGTTATCACCAGTCACGGGGTCGAGTGTGCCATTGATCGTTTGAACGATAAATCCAGCCCGGGCTCTGATGGAATATCAACCAAACTCTTGAAATTAACCAAACACATATCTGGGGTTCTGCTAAGTAGGCTGTTTCAACAATTCCTGTCCTCTGGCGAAATACCTGACGACTGGAAACTTGCCCACGTCATCCCCATTTTCAAGTCTGGTGATAAGAATTCTTTCAACAACTACAGGCCTATTTCGCTAACCTGCGTGGCATGCAAACTCATGAAACATATACTTTCATTCCAGATTATGACTCATCTATCCTGTAACAACCTCATCTTTCCGAACCAGCATGGCTTCTAACGCGAGCATTCTTGTGAAACCCAGCGGTTTGAATTAATTCATGACCTTCATGTTTCTGTTCATTCCTCACGTCCCGTTGATGCTGATGTTTATTGATTTCGCGAAAGCTTTTGACCAGGTCCCCCACAACAGATTGATATATAAATTGGGTACTATTAATATAAACGAATTAGTTATTGAATGGATAGCGAGCTTTCTATCAAATCGGTCTCAATCTGTCGTGATTGATAAACATGTCTCCTCTCCCACACTGGTAAAGTCTGGCGTCCCACAAGGTTCGGTTCTTGGTCCGCTATTGTTCCTTCTCTTTATAAATGACCTTCCCGCTAACATTCAGTCCACCAGACGCCTTTTCGCGGATGATTGCGTCATTTATCGCCTCATATCCACTCCTTTAGATATGTGCGTACTCCAGCGCGACCTTGAAATAATCAGCCAATGGTGTATCACTTGGTTGATGCAAATCAACATTACAAAAACAAAGTCTCTAACTTTTACCACCAAAATAAATGTTGATCGCCACGCGTACGCAATTGGAGAGAACCAGATTGAAAATGTCACATCAATCAAATATCTCGGCGTCCACCTTTCAGCTAACCTATCATGGAACCTTCATACTGAGCATATCATCAGCAAAGCGTCTAAAACTCTAGGATTTCTTAAACGTTCATTGTTCCAGGCTAATAAAGCAACTAAACTTCTTGCGTATACCTCTCTCGTAAGCTCGCAGTTGGAGTACGCGTCCATTATTTGGCACCCTCATCAGATGTATCTAACCAATAATATTGAGTCACTTCAAAATAAAGCCGCCAGGCTCATAGCTAACGATTACTCCCGATATTCAAGTGTGACTAACATAAAACATTCCCTCAACCTTTCGCCACTTCATTGTCGTAGATATATTTCCCGCATGTCCTTCTTCCACAAGCTATACCATGGTTCATCTGCTTTCAGATTCATACATCCAGCCTCCTCATCATGTCTCATCCCGCGTAGATCACCCCTTCAAAGTACGCCCCATTTTTGCTCGCACCAACCTATTCAAAACTCCCTCTCCTCCTCGCTGTCTCCGATTGGAACAGCCTACCCAGCGATATTGTGTCGATCACCTCAGCCCAGATGTTTACCAACACCCTAACCAATGTATAACAATGTATGTAGTTTTTGCTTACCTAGTTTTCTGTAAGCATCTTTTTGTTTTTTCTGTTATTATATGTTGCGCCAACGTCATCTCTTTGTCACTAAGTGCACTACCTTTGTCTATGATTGCCCCCCCCCCCCCCTATGTAATGCCCGAAAGGGCTCTTTCGGGTATATATATATATATATTGTTTTTCTTTTGAAGAGGAAAAAGATGCATTTTACTCCGAATCATATGCATCATGTCTCGTTGGGAGGCGTGTGTCCTCGCATCCCAGCAAAACTTTTTGTACTTAAACAGGATATAGAAGGTGTAAAATAAAAAAAATAAAGGAAGCAATTTCAGGGTGATGACACTCGAAGAGGAGCCGCAGACGGTGGCAACGAAGACAGTTAGCGTTTTGTTTGTGCTTACGCGCATTGTAAAATCCATGTTCATCTGCATTTTGCAGAAGATTTAGAGAGCCGTAAAAAGCAATCTACGAAGCGAGTTCGACGGATGACGAGTTACAACATGCAGACCTAAGCCGACTTTGTGAGGCTTACTTCAGGCTTAGTGTACATTTCACACTTACTTTTTACGTTGAAAACTGTTTTCCGCCTTGTCATTCACCGAGGTTCCTAGGTAGATTGAAAAGAACGGCTTTCTGAGTGCTCTGCGGAGGACTCGACGTATAGGGATTTTAGAGTGTGTGTCCGTGCAGGGCAGGCTGCATTCCAGGGGTTTCTATCTTGGCAATACCTACATTTCTCCTAGTGTATTAGGCGACGAGAATAAACTTTTCTATTGCCTTTGGAAGGAGCGATGCTCGTCGAGCTCGTTGAAGGGTTCCAGAAACTGAGACAAGTCTTTCAGACAGAGCCTGGCGAAGCCGACATGCCAAGACATATGACTGCCAGACGCGCCAGCTTAGGGCAGTTGGGGTAGTTCGTTTTCGAAAACTGTAAAATGTGCTTTGTTGAGTGTGGGGACTTTAGATATGTGTCCCGCTCTGTCTTCTTTTTTTAATTCTCCTGGAGGCTCACGAGGTACAGTAGGTCGTACGGGTCTGCCGTGTTCCACAATGCTTCGTGCGCGCTGGAAGTTCCCATTGAAGAGGAACTCGCCACAGATTCCTGGTTTTCATGTTCAACGCGGAATAGCTGCAGAAGCATAGTTTTAAAAACATAATTAGAAACATGCGTCACACGCGACATTTTTCTTCTCAAACCGTTTATTGACTGTAGTAAACAAAACGTGCTTTTCCTGAAGAAGCGTAGAAGGGAGGACCGAGCTTTTTCATTGTTCAGGTCAAGCGCAGTCAGAGCATGTCTCCTTTAATGTATACCCCTTCCCTCCCCGTTACACACCTTCAGAAACATTCCCAGTCCCTGAGGTGTAGACACACGCACAGCTTCTGATATTTCGCAGAAGACAGCTATACGTACGCGTGCTCAGAACGCGATTCACACCCCAGGAGACAAAAACGGCTGCCCTCAAAAGCGATCATTAAAGCAGTCTAAACACCTGATTCTTAGCAGAATATTACGCAACAAAAAGCGCCACTGTGGTTCGCACATTCCGCAAATGATCAAGAGCCCACTGTGACGTGGACAGATTGACAGAAATAAGGGCAATGTCTGATCGACAACTTTAACAGTGTTGCTATTCAGCGTGAGAAGACTACAACTCCCCACCATGATCTGCACACAGGCCGTCGACATTAGTCTCGCAGAAAAGTCTAGAGCGGCCTACTTCCGGTCGTATCTAAATATACATACCGGAAGTACGCCGCCCTGCACTTTTCTTGACAGGTGCAGGAGGTGCAGGGAAATCGAACGAGCCTATACTTCGTTTCAGCTTCGGTCCGACCGCGGCCGATGTTAGTGAGCCGAAGGGCCAATCAAACAGCGTAAAAGCGCAGCGTCATGGTGTGCTCTCTGCGCTTGATAGGACGAGCCGGCGGAGGAGCGCGCACAGAGAGACGGCGAATACCGGCTGGTCCGATCAACTGCAGAGAGCACGCCATGACGTTGTGCCTCTTTCGCTGTTTGATTGGCCCTTCGGCTCATAACATCGGCCGCGCTCGGACCGAAGGTGAAACGAAGTACAGTAGAATCTCGTTAAACGGAAATCGCTTAAACGGAATTGTTGCTTAAACGAAACAACTATCTCGGAGTTGTTTGGTTTTGTATTCATGCAATGTAAAAGTAATCCCGTTAATCGGAACTCAAATTCTCGCGCCTCCGGGTAAACGGAACCGAAAACGAAACTTTGTCGCCGGCATATTTTTCGCTATCGCAGAAAAGAAAAATAACTCTTGAGTAATAAAACAGTATTAAAAATGTTCTTAATACTTATTAGCTTTATTGCCCAAAATTAGCATGTACGCATGGTTTTGGGGAGTTTTCTTTTCTCATTTTTTACGCATAGGTGGCTATGTTGGGTAGGCTTGGCTCAACAAGGCTTCTGCAGTTCTGCTCGCATCTTAGGCCTAGTGTCCTATTTTCTGCGATGGCGGCCACGAAGCGACAACACCGTGCGCTCACGTTAGAAAAAAAGATCGAAGTCATTAATGATTTCGATAGCGGTTGCTTCACGAAAACGGCGCTTGCAACGAAGTATGCCATTCCCAAAAGTAGCCTGACAAGGATTCTTCACGACAAGGAAAAGCTGCGGAGTGCGTTCAGCAGTACGCAATTTGGACCAAAGAGGATGAGGCTGCGACTCCCCGAACACGAAGAGCTTGAGAAGTGCTTGGTGTTGTGGCTAAGAAGAGCCCGGAGTGAGAACCTTCCCGTCACCGGACGACGTCATTCGAAAGAAGAGGTTGCTGGATCTTAAACAAACCAAGATCTCCTCGTTTTTTCCTACTCAGTGAGTGATTGTTTTTAGACGCCCTGGAGAGCAGGGAAAGAGGGAAATGGAGAACATGAATATTGCTTCAACGTTTTTACACGGTTTGTGTGAATATACAAAAGCAGCAATTTGGTGTTTTTGTCATTATTTTGCCTTCTACATTCACTTGCTGGTGTTTACAAATTGTGCACTTGTGGAAACAGCATTTAAGCTGGCCTTCAACATTTTTAGTGTACCTACACTACATACTCTCAGTAAATGAAACTCCTGATAAATGGAACAGATTTTCCTGGTCCCTTCAGGTTCCGTTTATCGAGATTGTACTGTATAGTATTGTTATTCCTATTTCGGACATCACGGTTAGGAACTGTACGAGTGCGCCATTTTAACATATCGCAGCTAACGGGTTCTTGCACGTTCATCCTTGCAGGGAATAGATCAACAACGGACATTTCTGCTGTATATATCCGCGAGGCCATCTAATCATCGTCTACAGATTTGGTGGGGGGCGGGGGGGGGGGTATCTCGCGGTGTTTTTCTCGAGCCGTTATCTGTAAAAAGCCACCATGCTTTTTTCATAAAGTGCTCTTTGGGTTTTTTATCTTACCTGGCATTACTTAGGAAGAAATGTAACAGTTTTCGAAATGATGGTGAAGCAACCCTGCAATCTTTCGTAGTTCGAGCCATGACGGCGCGTCCAGCGCAGTGTGACGAGACAACGGGTTCGTGGAACACTCACAAGGTACGGCTGGTGGCCTACTTCGAAGGCCACAGCATCGAGAAACCGAAACGGCGGGCATTATGTTGGCTGCTCTCTGCGACAACGTGGTGAAAATGCTTCTAGGCCGTTGTCACCGCAAAAAGGTTAGCGAGCTAAGCGATGAAGACGACGTAAAGCATCTGAAAGAGTACTATGCCCCGCAAGTAGACGAGATCATAGCATGTTACAACTTCTTCATGCGAAACCAAGGGGACGGAGAATCCGTAAAAGCATTTGTAACGGAGGCACATAGGCTGGCCAAAGAGTGCCATTTTGGCGAAATGCTGCACCGCATGACACAAGATTGTCTGGCTTATGGGCTTCGTGATGGCGATGTACGCAGACATCTGGGGTGCTATGTTGCGCGTTTTGGACTCCCAGGAGACTAGGGAGAAGGAAGTGACGTAGGTGTGAATGAACGTACGTATCTTAGCAGATGACGGTATCTTAGCAGATACCGTCATCAGCGACTCCACCAATCAACATCCAAAGAGCGTTGTTGACGTCACTTCCTTCTCCCTAGTCTCCTGGGAGTCCAAAAAGCGCAACATAGGACCCCTGCTCACCAGGCGGACACTCACCCTTGAAGAGGCTGACGATTTCTACATTGTATCCTAGAAGGCTGCAGGAAGCTCATGACGTATCAGGAAGCAGGAGGCTAGCGTGGAAGAGGGCGCTCGCCTTGTTCAGTTTGGAGGCTGCCCGAAAAACAGGCCGAAACCTGGAAACAAAACAGGGATGGCCGAGGACCCTGCGGAAGGTGCGGTAATGAGTTCCACCTGTCACAAGATTGCACACACTGGCGGTCTACTTGCTTCAAATGCGGAAATAGCGGACATCTCGCCAGTGCCTGCCGGGCTGCCAAGAAGGAGCCTCGCTACACGCACAAGGCTAACGCACTGGACGAGGATCACGAATCCGATTTGGATGAGTCGGATACGCTGGTTACGATGGAGGCGCACCAGTCATCCAGCACCAGTAGAGTGAAGCCCGTTCATAAAACAACGACCTGGAGCAACGTACCACTCGTGATTATAATTGACACCGGATCCCCTGTAAGCGTTATACCGTTATACCGCGAGACGTGTACAAGGAGCACAAGGCCGTGTTGCCCACTCTGAAGAAAGCATAGCTGAGACTTTCGTGTTATCTGGGACCCCTTTCTATCGCGTGGAAAATGTAAATGGCAGTGAAGTTTGGGAGACAGGCAGTCGCAGAAGCGCGAACGGTGGTGAATGGCACGGGGCCTATCCTTCGTGGCAGAGACACGATCAAGGCATTGAATCAGTTGGGCGTGCCTGTGCTTTCCTCGGGAAACACACTGGCAAAATCTCATGCAGTTAAGCCTGCACAGCCCAAACCGGACACATTACAGATCCTACTGGACAACACTGCTGACGTGTTTGAACCAACTCGAGGTCTTTGCAAGGAACCTGCGGTTCACCTGAACATAAAAGATGGAGCCCCTTTTCGTTTCTTCAAGGCACGTACAGTTCCCGACCTTCATGAGAAAGTGTCCGACGAAATCGACCAACTAGTCGAGGAGGATGTACTGTCTCCGGTGGCGGTTTCCGACTGGGCTACCCCTGTCGTGCCGGTGGTGAAAAGGAACGGGGACATCAGCATCTGATGGGGGCTTCAAACTAACATTCAACGAGGCCACGAAGACTGAATAGTACTTCCTGCCCAGGGTGGAAGATATTTTTGCTGCGCTGAATGGCGAGGAAATCTTGAACACCCTTGACCTTAAGAACGCCTATAACCAGCTGATCTTGGACGAAGAATCTCGCAAGATAACGGTGCTCAACACCTCCAAAGGAATATTTTGCTTCAACAGGCTTCTATCTGGGATTGCGTCCGCGTCTGCTCTATTGCAGCGTCACATTGAACATTGAATCCCTCTTGAATGACCTGCCGGGAGTACAAGTGTATTTCGCCGAAATCATTGTCGCAGAAAAGAAATATGATCACTATGCTCTCCGCGGAGTGCTTCAGAGATGGCGAGACAGTGGACTGAAATTGCACCGAGAGAAGTGCAAGTTTCGACAACAGGAGGTGACATTTTTAGGCCATCGCATTGACGCCAGAGGTCTGCACCCCAAAGGAGACAACTTGTCAGCAGTGTCCCAAGCGCCGAGGCTAAGTTATGTGGCCGAGCTAAGGTCTTTCCTCATTCTGATTAATTACTACGGTAAATTTCTGTCTAACATGTCCACGAAGTTGGCACCTTTGTACCAGCTGCCTGCTAAAGGCGCAAATTGCAATGGGGAAAAGAACAGGAAGAATCGTTCACCGGGACGAAGAAGCCGTTGGAGACTGCGGATCTCCTAGTGCATTTCGACCCAAACAAGGCTTTGAAGTTGGAATGCGACGCCTCTCCCAAAAGAGGGGGGGGGCAGTGTTGTCGCATTGCACCAATGGCATAGATTATCCAATTGGTTTCCGGTCCAGGACGCTAACGCCGGCCGAACAGAACTATTCGCAGCTTGAGCAAGAGGCCCTTGCTCTAGTCTTTGGAGTGTCACGGTTCCGAGATTATTTGTATGGAGTAAGTTCACACTTGTCACAGACCACAAACCTCTGACAGGTTTATTTCACCGAGACAAGGCAACACCACAAAATGGCTGCGGCAAGAATCCAGCGCTGGGCCTTACCTCTCGGATCCTTCAAGTACGATCTGCTGAATCGCCAGGGGAAGGACAATGCCAATGCAGATGCCCTTATTCGGCTGCCAGTTTCTGACGAGACGCCGTGTCGCAACGATGGCGAGCCCACGGAATACATGTCGTACACCTAGAGTCTGGATGTTGGTGTCTTAACGGCTAGGCAGCTGGCAGACATGACAGAGCAAGACCAGTCGTTTCATCAAGTGAAGATCTGGATTCAGCAGGGGTTGGCCAGGGCACATTGCTGAGACGGAGCAGAGGTTCCAGCTCTATTTCAACAAGAACAATGAATTGATTGTCAGTCACGACCTCGTCTACTGGGGACTTCGAGTGCTTCTGCTCCAAGCCGCATGCTCCAGTATGTTATCGGCCCTCCATGATACCCATCCAGGAATGTCAGACATGAAACGTTTGGCTCGGAGCGTCTTCTGGTACCCTGGAGTTGATTGAAATATCGAAGATCTCGTAAGATGGTACGAGACTTGCATCCAGGCCTTTTCAATGCCCCCAGCTGAAGTTCCCATCAGTTGGCCGGAGACCAACCACCCGTGGTCACACCTTTATGTAGACTATGCTGGCCCACTGGAGGGTCAGATGGTATTAATTGTGGTCGACTCAAACACCAGGTGGATAGAGGCGGTACTGGTGAAGGCGGCATCGGCCGAGACCACAGTGGAAGCACTGCGTGTTATTTTTGCGCGGCTTGAGCTGCCAAGAACGTTGGTATCAGACAATGAACCGCAGTTTACCAGCGTTGTTTTTAAGCAGTTTTTGCAAGGCCACCATGTGCAGCATCTGACTACGGCTCCATACCATCCGCAGCCAAACGGATTAGCCGAGCGTGCGGTGCGCACAGTTAACATTCGGGAAATATTTCCTGGCAATCCTAAAACAAGGCTTGCCAGATTTCTCTTCCGCTACCGGAGGACCCCACAAAAGATGGGAAGCGCCCATCTGAGCTGCTACTCGGCTACCGCATTCGGTCCCGGATTGACTGCTGTCTTCAGAGCACTCGCGCTCACCCCCGTCCAAGAGCAGCAGCCGTCCTTTATTCGCGGGCTGGACCGTGTTGTCAAGCATGTTTGGCGTAGGTCATCGTTGGGTTCCTGGAGTCATCCGGTCGTCCGAGGGTGCCCGGATGGCAACGGTGAATACTTCACAGGGGGAGCAGCGGCGGCATGCTGACCAGCTCCGGACGCAGGTTCCCTCGCCAACGGGTCAGCCTGCGACAGGTCTTACACCTGCTACGCGTTCAAGTGCAGGGGATGACCAAGGGACCACCTTACCAGTGCCGATTCTCAGAAGATCGACCAGACAACGACGACCTCTTGAGCGTTTAGATCTTGAGGGGGCGAGAAATGCTGTATATATAAGCGATGCCATCTAATCATCGTCAACAAACTCGGGGGATCTCGCGGTGTTCTCTCGAGCAGCCATCTGTAAAAAGCCACCATGCTCTTTCCATAAAGTGCTCTATGGGTTCTGCATCTTACCCGGCGTCACTTAGGCAGAGATGTAACACTTTCTTTAAAAAAAAAATACGTTCTCAAAGAATGTAGTGCTGTTATAAAGTAGATCAAGTGTTTACACTTTTGTGCCCTTCTGCGCATGCACCCGCTCGCCATAGAGGTTTTATTTAAATACAATTGACAATAGTGGACTCCCCTTAATTAAGGTTCATAACGGTTGAACGATGTTTTGAGTGCCAGTAACGCATGTCATATGCCAGCTTTGCGTGTCATTACCTCTCCCGACGTGCCGAGGAGCTTCTTGACGGCAGTGATCGCTTCTTCTGGGTTTGGTTTAAGACTTGTCCAAACAGGATACTACAAAAATCGTGAGGCGACACGACTCCTTTAAACATCATAGAAATTGAAGCGTCGGCGGTCCAATCTCTGTTTAAACACCACCGAGCCAAAATCACGATTTTCCTCCTCGCTTCCTCCGCTTTTCGGTGACCTCGGTGCTCGTCAGACTCGACGTCACACACCTCCTGCCAATGCTGTCCATCTGTTCTGCCAGGCCCTCGTATTCTTGGCCGTGTTCCAAAATTTACTCGATCTTACTCCAATTAAGGGTTTTGTACCTTTGCGTCCGAAGACCTACCAGCGCCAAGCGACGCTCTATCTGTGTTATCACGTGACACGACTTGCCGGAGTAGCTCGGATCTAGCTATTTGGGTTTGGTTACGAACACAGCCCTTTTCTTTCCCGTTTTCGGGACCTGAAGAGCAGCGGAGGTCTTGAGCGGTTGACCAACAGCCAACAGAGCTTGTGAGTGACTGTCCGGACCCAGGTGATGAGCATGTTCAGGGCCCCCATGAAAAACACAGACGACCTTTAAAAAAACAAATTTCCACCCGGCAAAAAACAAAACAAAAAAAAAAACGGACGGATGCGGAGCTTTGCGCGATTTATGTCGGAGTTGTATCGCCTCACGATTTTTGTAGTATCCTGTTTGGACAGGCCTTTACACAGGCCTTGTGCAAATGTAGGCTGGAAGACCCGCAGCTTCTGCCGCGGGTCAAGTATGCTGGCTGCGATGAGCATGTCGCCCTCCCGAATTGGTGCAAACCTTTCGCTCAGTAGGGGCAGGAGCTGCCATACCTCGGCAAACCTCACTCACGAGTGCTCTCACTCACCCTCATCTTCACAGGTGAGGTGAGGGTGAGTAAGTACCTGAACCCTAAAAATTCATGAGTGTGAGGGTGAGTGAGGACTGTGAGGACCGTGAGGACTCTGAGGGCTGTGAGGACCGCAAGTGCGTGAAGGGTGTGAGAGCGTGAGAGCCGTGAGGGCCATGAGGTTCAGTGAGGGTGAGTGAAGGGCTGAAGGTGAGTGTGGCTGTGAGGGTAAGTGAGGGGCTGAGGGTGAGTGTAGCTGAGAAGGTGAGGGTGAGTAATGGGCTGAGTTGAGTGTGGCTGTGAGGGTGAGGGTGAGTAAGGGCGACCTAAGATGCCGACCTCTGGTCGAGGCACCGGTCGTCTCCTTTTTTCTCTAAATATGGCGGCGCTCGGCGGCTGTGCTGAGAGCACGGACAGGATGGGGACGATGGGGAAGTCGGCGAGGCTTGGACGAGTTTTCTTTTTTGTTTGGGAGAAGAGCGTGTTGGTTCAAGTGATGGATGAAGAAAGAATAAACAATTAACACTGGGACAGCAAAACCACATCTTTCATTAAAAATGTGGTTGTGCTGTCCCAGTGTAAATTGTTTATTCTTTTTTTCTTTTTTGTGTGGCGCCGAGTATTTTTTTTTAACTCTGGGGGAGCAATTATCGAGATATCAAGAAGTTTGGTTTATGACCTCACGTCGCCGATTAAAGCCTGTGACTTGTCATTTCCCTCTTTACCTACGCAAAAAGCGTTTGGGGCCCACTAAGCAGAACACTGATAAAAAAAAAGAAAATCAAACTGAAAATGTACGCATCGTGATCGATGAGATAAAAAGAGAGAAAGTTAAACGACACTTCTGGTTTGAAGTCATCTAAAAAAGCAAGGAGTGTATCATTTCGCCGTCGACGTCATTGATTTGGGCAAAAGTTTAAAATCTGGCTTTTCAAAAAAATATTTGTTTTTCTTTGCAAATGCATCGTTCCCGAGCTGAGCATTTTTAGAACAGTGGCGTTTTAAACAAAAAAATAAGATACTGATACAGGGTTTGTGAGTGACTTTTTAAATAGACTCACAACCTAGCAGAAGTACGCTCCTGAAGTTAAACACAAGAGAATCCCTGAAAAAAAAACTAGAAATTATCAACAGAAAACAGTGTCAACCAAGGACGCTAACACAAAGGCACAACCTACCTTTGCAATATAGTTTCTCGTTGTTGTTTTTTCGTGAATTTTTTGTTGCGCGGGTACACACATTAGGTGTACTGCTATAGGTTGCGGGCCTATTCAAGAATGTCTTGGCTTAATTAAATTTTTGCTTTGTTTGGGGTTTTGTATTTTGTCCGTACTTTTTCTCCCCATGCTCCAGGAATGTTGCTATGTCACTCTTAAACGAGCTCGCCTGCGCTTTCGCTTTGGCTGGAATGCCTGAAATTCGTTTCCGACTGACGTGTTACCGCGTCCTAATAAGTGGTTCCTCAATGTCCACCGGATGACTTCATAAAAGTGTCATGCTGTCGGCGGCCACCATCCTGGCGGTGTCACAGCAGCGATGGTGGACATGGCAGATGCCTGCTCTGCTGCAAGTCGCTTTCGAGCTTGAAAGTCCACGGAATCTACAGCAGCCAAAAGCTGGGACGCAGCGACGACTTCGACACTCGCGTTCGCTCGTACTCTTTGCCGGGACCTCTACGACCAACCGCCAGGATCGCGACATGCAACAGCGTGACACTCCGGCTTCTGTGACGTCATTTATTGCCACTTCGGGAGCACTCATGATGTATGGGCAGCATTTGGGCGCTAAACACACCAGTCAAAAGACGTGTTGCAGGCTACGTATGTTCACCATAGGACACTCCAGAGTCCAGACCTTACCCAAAGAACTACACACGGGCTGCACACAGGCTTTCTCTGGCAGCTCCTGGTGAACCGCATCAGAAGCTGCCAGCAATTTATCGCCGAAGTCCCGTAGTGAAAGGAATGAATATATACGCTTCTTCTTTTTCTTTTCTTAATTCGGCGCAGGCAAAAAAGCAACACTCTAAATTAAAAAAAAAGTATAGGTATGTGGGCTTGCAAACTAGACTCTCAACATATTCAGGATTTTTCTATTTTATCACGAATTCGTATGCACTCGGCGTCAGCTATTTTGTGCCACTCTGTCGAGGCTAGTGCAGCTTTCCAATTGCTGCGAGAGTACGTACGCGGCTCTGTCTTGCGTCTCATTTCCACGCGCTCGCTCGACTATACTCTGTTTCCCCTTATGATGTACCTCAGGAAAAGCTATAAGCGCGAGCTCCTTGCTCTTGGGCAGATCTCGGCGGCACAAGCTCTCGTGCAGTAAGGGCAGCTGTCAACGCTATGAGCTCGCGCTTCCAGCCTTCGCTGCGGTACAACATAAGGTGAAACGGAGTATAGCTTTGGCATTTTGGCAGAATTGGAACGCTGCAGAAGTCACGCTACGATAGTTGACGCCAAGTATTAGCGGCGAGATGTTTTATTGGCCCCTCCTATGTTTTCCTCTCGTGACGTCATTACCTTACGAACAACAAGTTCGACAGTGTTTATAATTAGCATGGTGGAAGTTTGAGATCATTGCGCTCTGAAACCAACACTGCCAACACCATCAAAATTGAAGTTCTTACATTACTCTTATTTCTGTCAATGAGAAAACCTTTGCTGACGTCATAGTTAGCATTCGGCCAATCGTGGAAGGCCGACCACAGCGACGCTTTTGATCGCGCACGTCGCCAGATGTTCTGGTGGCACCCTCCTATACACCAACTCATGTTTACAAACAAACCGGAGCGCCCCTAGCGGGCGCCACCGGCGCCGCGCATGTGCGATAAGGGTGCTCGCTGTCACCCATAAACACACCCTTGAAAGGCGATGTTGTCGGCGTCAGTGTGAGTCCCCCTGCCCTTTTTCGCGTTCGAATTGTCGGTTCTACGTCTTCCTGGCGATGTCTGATTATCTTGAGCGGCGTCAGCGAAATTACCGAGGCTCGTTACACCGCAAAACTTCGCGTGAATAATGTGACATGTGGTGATTCATTCCGCGTGGACGCCGCAGAATGTACGCTAAAGCCTGATTCGCATGATGAGATTTCGCTCGGAATTTTCAGTCGCGACGCCGCTCGGGCTGCAAAAGCGTAAGCCGTTGCTGAGATGGTCGACGTCGATGCTGAAAGTCGCAAGCAGAATCGGACCAACTGAATTAGGCATAACAAGTCGGTGATGGTCACTGGTAACAATGATCAACATCTCCTTGTATCTACTGTTTACATCGAGCCTGCTTACCAACCTTCAAATTTAAGTTTTTTGAAACCTGCACTTACTTCTTATCGCAAGTACCGGGCCAACATTTGGTCTACGGACCGGCGTCGTCTAAGAGAGCAGACGACAAGCAGAAACGTTTGAAAGAGCAGACGACAGTTCGAACAATCAGGCGGCCGTTTGAACTTGAAGACGAACTGAACTTAGTCCGCAGGTGGTCCGCACAACTTGACAGTTTTCTGGCGTTCATGTGGGAACAAAACCAATAAATCTGATGACCACAAGTATCCGTGAATTCAACCCAAAGTGCTTCCCGTCCAAACAATCGTTGTCCGACGGTGTCTGCTTTCCCTTTTTCACGGCACATGTCCAGATTCTCGGATGAACCGAGCACGTGAAAACTGACCTTCAAACCTTTCTCGACACTTTTGGTACGGCCCCAGTCGCGGGGTTTTTGTCGAGAAGGCAGGTTTTTGTCTGGTTCCTTTCAAAACAACGCAGGAATACACGTCTGGCATGGGGACTTCTGCCCACAGCCCCAGACCGGAAGTGCGACCGACGCGCCACCACCGCGCCGTGACGTCACAGAGATGAGTTCATGTATAGGGAGTATTCACTGGCGGCAATATCTGTGTGCGCGTCTGCTGAGCGCGTGCAGACGGCGAGCCTCCACAGTTCTTTTGAAACGTGCATTCCACACCATCAAGATTACCGGTCTTAGCAGGCTATTAATGTAAGCTCGTTCTGAGCATGCGCTCTAAACATTAACCTCAAATATGGCGTCCAGTGAATACCTCATAGTTCCCTCTCCTGACGTCACTACCTTGCGAACAACATGTTGGATAGTGTTTGTAATGAGCATGGTAAAGCTATGCGCGTGCAGGGCACGAACGGTCTCGTGCACTGACGTTTGCCTCCTGTGAACTAAAGTTATGGCTGCCTCGCGCATGCGTCGAACACTTGGTGAGATCGGTCTATTCAAAGTTCTCGGTGTGCACTGTGACGTAACAGTGTACCGCAAGGTGTCGGGGCGGTCAGAAGGGAGGCATCGATCTACGTCACTAAAAGTGAGTTCACCGGAAGTCACGTGAGTTTCACTCCTCGTGCTCTCCGCGACCTTGCCTAAGATTTTTTTTTATTCTGCTTTTCGTACGAGCGATCGTAGAAAACGAAGTTTAAGTTCCACTAGCTCTTTACCGCTGCACCGTTGGTTTGTTTGCGTGCTGTAAGATTTGAGGACGAAGAGTCAGTGGATCGACGTGATGGAGGTCAATGATGAAAGCGTTGCGAGTACAAGCCAGTGTAAGAGTGCATGCCATCGGTCCGATCACTACAGAGCTATACTGGGCGCAAAACAAGCTATCAAGTTTTGAAAAAAATTTTAGAACGCTCGCAGAAATTAGGATTGCTAGCATACGACACGCCGATCGCATTGCTGAAGGTTCAGACACCGAGGTCGTTGAATCATCGGATACTCTCCAGGCTAAAGATGCCTGCCGTCTAAAGAATACGAACTGGTTTGTGTACCAAGTACAAGTAAACGTCGAGCACAAAGTACGTATTTTGTCTAGAACATGAGTAGAACTTGTTTACTAGGTGCACATGCGGCCGATGTATGTCTCTCGGAAATGCATGCAGTGTGATCTCTTCTTCAGTTGCTGAAATACCGGGACAGTCCCTCACACAGCACCTTCTAGGCATTGTAGTTGATCACGTCAATTCACTGACTCCGCTTCTTCTACCTTTACAGCAACATTAAGCGATGAAAGGCAAATAAAAGAAACCTTGTCTGCTTCGATCGCTCGTGGAGGTGCGGAGAATAACAAAAATATTTAAAAAAAATATTACACGCGCTCGCGGTAAGCACGAGGAGGGATACAACTCACGTGACTTCCGGCGATGCCTACCTTCTGACCGCCCCGACACCTTGCGGTACACTGTTACGTCACAGTGCACGGCGGGAACTTTGAATTGGGCCTCGTATTTCTATTTTTTATAAAAAAAACTACGCAACTCTATAGTGAAACAATTTTTTTGTAATGTCCTGATATGCCATTTCAACGCCTAGCATGAAAAAAAAATTTTTTTTTGGCGTGTCAGAGGCTTTTTAAGGTCAAGAAAAAGAAGACGGACAGAAAAGAAGACAGAGAAGTTAACCTGGGGTATTAAAAACATACTAAAACAATCTCGGACTGTAGTATGTGCCGTTTTGTTCCATCATAAAATAAAATAGAAAAAAAAAACTGCTTTCGAGTTTTAGATATCTCTTTAAATATCTAATGTTCGGCTTTTGAACCAAGGAAATGGGCATTTCATTTAAAATGCTCACCATCCGACAAACCGAAAGTCGCAGCTAATTCTACGCTGAAACAACTTGCTATCCGCTTCTTTGAAGTCGCAATTGTTTTTATGTAAAGGAAGGGTGATGTAGCTTGTACCGTCCAATACATTGAAGCATCATGTTGCTAACGATCGTGCAGCAGCGTAATTGATGCCGCGGTACGACCGCTGGCAGGTCGTAGCTGTATCAGAAATCCTATGTGCACTCCACCAAAGCGGCACCAAAGATTCATATTTTCGCGCGTGCAGCCGCGCATGCGCACACCTTCTGGATAACGCGCCGGTGTCGACACCTGTCGCGATCAATACCACGCGCTTCAGGCGAGCCCCTCCGGTCCCAACACTATTCAAGTATTCTAGTACACTGTAGTAGAAGCTTAAAATCATTGCGCTCTGAAACCAGCACGGCCAACACCGTCAAAATTGAAGCTCTTACTTTACTCTTATTTTCGTCGATGATAAAACCTTTGCTGACGTTTTAGACTTATAGTCAGCATTTGGCCAATCGTTGCAGGCCGACCAGTGCGACGCTTTCGATCTCTCACGGCGCCAATAGTATTCCAACTGCTTTCGATGTGAAGGTGAGTCTCACAGCCATAAATTTTGATAAGCAACTAACAAGGATTGTTAATCTAACTCGGCAACCAGCACTCTCTCTGGATTTCGCACATTTGCCTTCCCTTTCTTTCCCTTGATAGCAAATATTAGTTGTGCTTATTACTATCATCATCCAATAAATATCGTCTCTTTTCTTTTTAACGTCGACAGTAATAAGCCTGATGTGTAAACTGTTTAACGAGGCGCGATGACTCTCTTCGCAGTCCCCTCGGGAAATAACACCCATGGCTGCCACCTTCGTCAACGGACGGCAGTTCGCCGACGAATTCTGAGCTGTGCACGTAAACTACAACTACGAAACAAGACAGAGACGGCCACCTTACGTGAAGGTGGCTGGTCTCCACGAAAGACATCGAGCATATCGGCCGCAGAATGATTAAATGCCACCAACGTCAATCTGTTATCTCTTATCGCACCAGAAACAGAGATGTACTTGTTCGGGTCATTTACGATTACGCTTATTAACAGGTTCATAGAGACCTACCGGCGAGACTCAAAGACCTTTGCAAGTTGAATCACTATGTTCGTTCACTTCTACTTCACTTCCGCGAGCTGGTACCCTCTTGTCAAGACATTTGATCGCTATAAGACAAGGTACATTAGCTACATGTCGACACTGGCACCGCACGCCCTTCCGTGTCCACGGACGACCGCACGCCGTTAACGTTCTCATCACAGACCTAGCCGTGTCCACGGACGAAGTGGAATGGCCAAACGCATCCACCACAATATCAAGGAGGTGTTTCTCACGTTCTTCAATTGAACCAGCCTGGCAACAAAACCGCGGCTCGTCAAACGATTCAAGAACATCACGATTATCCTGAGCATTCCTAGCCGCTTCTATTCTCCCGCGGTGCTGAACCAGGAGTACGGATTTCCGCCGGTCTTCAATGAATTTTGCATCGACGAACTCTTAAAGGCGTACAAGGGCCGGGCGGAAGTTGAGCTGTTAAACTTTGCACACCCAAGGGGAAATGCCAAGATGAAACGCGACGTGACGTTCATCATGCAACTGCCGCAGTCTGCCAACGCCATGATCTTTCTTTCTTTTTTTTTTTGCATACGCTCTACATCCCTTCGGCCATAATGACTGGCGCGCTGTTGGTCCCGGAATCTTTGGCGGCCAGCTACGGCATCATGGCGGCCACGCTAGGACACGAGATCGCCCGCGCTTTCGGTCCCATGACAATACCGCGGGACGCAGCTAGTGTGATCGTGCAATGGATAGACGACCGAACTCAGGAGCAGTTCGAGGCAAAAAAGGATTGTCTCCTGAGACTGTACGGAGCGCTTCATGTTCGAGTTCCTTTCGGTAACACTAGTTAAGAACAACGGACACTGGAAGAGAAATATACCTAAAAAATAACGCAAGGACGACGGAAGGAAGAACGTGAATTCAGGAAAGAGCGCTAGTGATGCTTATTCAACTAGTTTTAGTGATGTTTACCCAACTAGCCCACCAAATTATTTTAAAAATAAATATACGCTGACCACACCGGATTCGACCTTGCTTTGGCAGCCTTGAAGAAGGACGACTGCGATGAACTGAACGCACAGTCCCCAATCGCAGGTTTCACCAACAAGCAGCTCTTATACATAAGTTCCTACTATTAGTTTTGTGCGAGCCACCAGGCCTCCAGAGAATATAATAGATTCTTTCATCTGATGTTAAAGGGATTGTCCGGGTCAAATTTTGTATTCGAGAAAACAATTGAATATCATTGTTATTGCCTCGAGACGGATCGTACGTGCAATATCTTAATTTTATATGCCCCTCTGCGTAAGTAATTGAATATATGCTGCTCCAATCGCATTCTAGCGTAAACGCTGCTTTCTGTTGGCAAGTCGTACTGAAGCTCTGACATCACAAAACACAAAGCGAGCATTTTCGTCTGCCTCAGCGTGCTTCGTTTTTGTTGTTGTGCTGGACTTGTTTCGTAGTTGGGTGAGATTTTTGTTGCGCGGTTGGGTGCCACAACCACCGAGCAGCACATGCGAGCCAAGACATGACGTTCCACACTTTTCCGCGAGACGCGCAGTGACGAGTGAAGTGGATCGTCGCCTTGCGGTAGGGACTAGATTCCCGTCAAGATCGAGATCTCACTTATGCAGCAATCATCTCACAAAAGAGAGCTACGAGCTGAGCTCCAAGCGGACAGAAGGCTCGTAAGCTGAGGTGTGATGCTGTGCCAACGATATTAAACTACGTCCATCCACTCCTCGCCCAAATCGGCTCAATCAATTTGATTATGCAACGAAACCGAAACCAACAGCCAGGCCATCTGGAAACGATACCAGAAGTTGTATTTAGCACGCGTGCAGCCCGGTTCTGTTTGACCCGCGTGTGAAAATGGAGCGTGACTACGATTCACGAAGCTCGTCCAAGTCAAGTGACGACATGCATTTGAACGATCTCACCGTTTGTATTCGACCCGCAAACATCGCCTCTGAGGGAACGACCCGCAGCCTCACCACCGATCCAGTGGATCCGCTGACATGTGTACCCAGATGCCGCTTTGTGTACTTAGGTTCAGAGGCGAAATCTGCATCCTTTGCTTTGCAAGCGCCCCTAGTTCGATCGGTGGCCGTCGCAGTTGTGTTTGCGCGAAACGGCATTCGTTTGCTCGAAGCTTATGGCTGTTTGCAGGCAACATCCTGCTAAAAGGCGTGACTTTTTTGCACATGCTTGGGAACTGCATTAAAAGAACCGTATTTCAGTAGGGTACAGCTCTAGGAAACTATATAATTCGAAACGAAATACAAGACATCCATCGAGCAACGCTTGTTATCCCGACCATCCAACAAACCTTTGCGTTTTGTGACGTCACGCAGCACCTACGGATGTCAGCCATTGACACCGGCGAAATTCGGGGCGCAGTTTCGTACCTACGCTCATGAAAGGTTTAATTAATAGCGGGAGATCATATAACAAAATAAAATGACGTTTGTCTACATAAAGGCTCCTCGACGTAACTAGCGCAAAAACTCAAGTGCTTCCGGTTTCGACCGGACAATCCCTTTAAATCACCGCTGCAATGTTGTACTGCCCGTTTGCAAAGACTTCCACGAGACGTTCCATTGCTCCAACTGGGAACAGCCGCCGTGCAACGTGATATAACATGTTGTGTCCAAACTTACAAACTAGCAACGACATTAGTTGGTTAGTCGGGTGAATGAGCTTCTTAAATTTATGCATACATTTTACTTATTTCAACGATGATCAACCCTATACAGAGTTGCAATCTTTCACGCACATCTTGCTCCACATACGACGGTGAAAGTCAAGCTACTTCGTGATATATAGTTGAGCGAATCCAGTTGAACATACAATTACCAACCATCCATACAAATGAGAGGACAAAATAAATGCGCATTGAGTTGCTAGTGAGAGGAGAAAATTAATGTGTATTCCCAGCGGTTGAATATGCATTTATTTTCTCCTCTCATTTGTATGCATGGTTGATAATTGTATGTTCAGCTGGATCCGCTGAAATATTTCTCCACATAATTACAGCGGGGCCAGTTTGATTGCATCGGGTAAAGCACTATTGCCTAAAGGTCGGTGACATGTTAAGAATCGATTGTACGCTCCGCCTCAATCGCGAGCCTCCTGCCTTTGATAGCACTTCGTCGTACGCGCAGCCATTGCCCGCCATGGAGGTTACGAGCGCGTGTTGGGGGCGGAGCAGATACTGAGTTTTTAATGTGTTACCTACTTAAGTGCATGAAGCGCTATCTCGGCTCATTATGCAAACGTTTTACTTGTTCATGTCTTAGTGTGGTCATGCAACAAACACGTATAAGTACGTACATTGCATACAAGTTAGAATGTGTTTTTGTGTGAGTGTGTGCTTATTTAGCTGTGCATGACGGGTGCACTGCAAGTTTACCACCGCAGAAGACTGGAAGAAGAGCGAGCGAAGGTCCAATGACTTCAGGCTTAACAATTTTGCAGCCCTTCAGCGAAATTCTTTTCACCACTTAAGATTGGACGGCGGAGAAGAAGTCACCTGAGAAAAACTCACTGGAGATATGCTCACCGGACAAAAACTCGCAAAAAAGAGCTCACCAAAAAACAAAACAAAAACTATCAGATACGGAGAAAAATTTACCAGCCTTTTGACGAAAACGGAGAGAAGCTCACCTACAAAACTATGAGCCCAGCGTTCACTCAACACTGCTTGAATGTCATGTGTGCATGCGATTAATCTGCACTTCACTAGCAGATGCCTTTTATTTGCAGGAATACCATCTTATACACGTCGCGGGTGGCACGACGGAAATAAAGTAACATAAAAATATCGATAGAATGATAATTTAAGGGTATATTGGAAAGAAAAAGACCTAATTAGTGTAGTAGATTGCAGCTTGAGTATAGCTCCTGAGCAGGTATGTATTAATTTATGTATTTTCCGGCACTAAATTTCTAAATCCCTCACATTTCATTTTTTTTAATATTGACATTCAATTCTAAGCTCGCTCGAACAACCAAAAAGACAAAGTGTGCATATTTCGCTCCATTCAGGCTACGCTATACAACTATTTAAATTGGACAAGAGAAACGGAGAAACGGTCGACATGAAATTGGAACGATGGTTGCAGCAAAGCGTCCTGATTTAAAATGTGCACCGCCTGCATTAAAGACCCCATTAGCTTCGGTTGCACGACTGTTCTAAAACAACAATAACCACCATGCAAACAAACAAAAAAATAATTAGGATGAGTTGATTTTTGGGTTAGTAAAATAACTGGTGAGCTTTCTTCCAGACCAGGACGAAAAACGGTGAGGTTTTCTCCGAGATTTGAAAATATCGGATTTGAACGGCTTTGAAATCACAATAAAAACCCAAGACCGGGTTTTCATTGATGAAGTTTATACATCAGCGCGCATTTTGACTTTCTTCAGATTTAAAATATCCCTTCGTTATCGTACTGGAGCACTCGTTTTGTATTAGGACGCGCAGTTACGGGGCCTCATTAGTTTCCCCAACATGCCTGCTTAACGTAACATCACTCAAAAAAGCTGTTACAATATCCTCACAACGTGAGCTTCGATATCGTACGGCCTTATCCGTTATCTTTTGGCGTGACAGCTGTGACCCTCGAGAGCGCGTCGGCAAGAAGAATCTGCTTTCCCGGAAGACACACCATGGCGAAGTCATATTTTTAGCAAGTGCAAAAGAACCATTGTTGTCTCAGAGGGCAGCTATCCTATCGCCTTCTGAGAAATTGCAATCAGTGGTCGATGATTCCTTTCCAAGATTCTATCGCTTAAACTGCGGTCAGCCTGCCCGATGGTTTTCTGTTCATCGGGCTGACCGGCCGCCGTGTAAACGATTTGATGTCAAAACATAAAAGGGCGGTTTTGTCAATGTTGCCTAGTACGGAGAGTATGGAAATTTTAGTAGATCGTATGCTTCAGCTTTACCTTCGCTAGCGGGAGCTCGTGTCGTCACTTTGAAGCGCAGATGGAGCACCCACCCGCTGGGCCCGCACCCCGCAGAGTACGGTCTACTAAAACTCTATGTTAGGGAGTTTTTGAATACCGTTTCCATTTTCCGCTCCGCTCTCAGGCTGTCAATAGGGAGTTTTCGTTGATGGTTTTTGCCGTCCCGCAACGCTCTCCGCAACCCGCTACGATACCCGGAACTCTACAGGCAAGGCCATGGGCGCGCAGGCGCAGTAGCGGCTTCTTCGTTGCGGAGGGCTTAGCGGAGGGGGAAACGCGGTCTACGAAAACTCCCTAATCTGCGCATGCACGGCCCGCTATGGCGGAATGGAAAGCGGAGCTCCAGAAAGTCGTTTTTGCTCAGGGAAGTTCACGTCGTGGACTTTGTATAGCCTTAATGCAGGTTCTTAGGCCACCCCTGTGCAAAAGCTTAGCTCAGTCCGTTCAGAAACAGATTTATCCGGACCCTTCGAACAGCCATCGATCTCTTTGCTTCTCGCTGTAGTTTAGCCTCCCAAATATATATTTAATTTTTTTTTCGGTTCAAACTTCAGAATTATTAAAGTAAGCTTTTCACGCTGGGTTTTGAGTGATATATAGACATGATGCACCCGGGTATCTATAACAAGGAAGTCATTTTCATATTTATTCATCCCTTTGGCATCACGTTGACAGAACGCATTCACTTCACAGAACACACAAGCAAACAGAACGAAGATTATGATGCCCTTTCTAACGGACAGAAGTGTTAACGACACTCAGTTATAGTTAAAATAAGGACGAAGCACTAGTAATACAAAGTAGTTCTCTCGTAGATAGATAATTGTCAGTAAAAATTCGGCTGTTAAAAACTACATTCGTATATAAAGGACTGCTTTATAACTCATCCTGCACCAAATGTGAGGAATAACCGTGCATTCGGATGATCAATCTCTAATTATCTAAGCGATAGGCAATCTTTAGGAAAGGAATATTTTAAATCAATAATAATAAATTGTTAGAAGGATTAGGCGAATAGCAGCATGCCTTTAATATTAGGGATGACATTTCGTAGGCAAATAATAATCGAAATAACTATGGCTCACTTTTGAGCACTTGAAACCTGCTTCAGCTTTCAGGCTAATCAGGCGGTCGGTCTTAATTAGACATAGTAACGTTACATTGTAAAGCAGAAATAACATTTGATCTGATCAGTTTATTTCTGTAAAGGCTAAAGCTTTCGGAGGCGCATTCGTAGGAAGTCAAGGCGACGTGTTAATGATATTACAAACGGGCGAATCACTCCATCAACCCCGACAGTCACTTTTCGGTGCGAGAAAAGAAAGGGCAAGTCCTAAAAGTCTTGTTTGCGGCGTTGTGGCACTCAGGTTGGACTTCAGGAGGGTTGAGAATGAGCGTTAAGCTGTTGTCGTCGTCGCTGGGAGCGTGATCGGTGTTTGAAGAATCCTCCATATGTTTGGGTAAAACAAAGGGGAATACGTGTCGAACGCTTCGAGGACGCTCGCTTTGCGGGAGCGTTTTCATCATTTTACTATTTGTGTTGCCAAAGCGCCAGCTCACCCGTGGCACTGGTCCTTACCAACATCCTCTGCGTAAAAGTCGAAAAGCGTGACTTCGGCGATACGATCTTGGAGACTGGAGGCTATTTGCGTAGGAAGGACGCATGTAAAGAAAGCTAGAACGGTGTTGTGTTTCGTAAACCTCGCCGTCAGCAGGTTGTCCAAGTAGTCGAGGAAAGGCACGCATATATGTGAATGTGGTAGAATGTATCCGCGGGTCGGTTAAGGAACTCATGTTACCTCGTCGTCTTGGTAGCCGTACCACTGTGTCGAGGATCTCCGCTGCTTTGGTGGCTTCATCAAAGATGCTTCGAAATTCTTCTTGCACGTTCTGTCGCATCTGCATTAGTGATGAACTTAACGTCTTTCACTGAAGAAGGAGCCGAAGGCAGATCGATAGACACGACCTGCAGTTCCTTCGAAAGGGGTAGTGTCAGCGCAAGCGCCTTTGCCGCTACGTGCAGACCGACCAGGATAATTCTCGATGACACCGACAGCGGAAGTAAATGAGCCTGAGAGGCGCCCCCTGAAGTTCCACTCTCATTCAACAGCTAAAGCTCGATTATTGCCATTATGGAATCATGCCTCTCCACCAGGCACGTAGCCAGGATTTTGTTTCGGGGGGGGGGGGGCACCCATGACAAAATGCTGTATGAGAGGGAGGGGGAGAGGAGGTCCCAGCAAAATGAAAGATTTCGGAAAGGGGGGAGGCCGGGCCCCATGCCCCCCCCCCCCTGGCTACGTGCCTGCTCTCTACCCATCTTGTCATCTTGTTTCAGGGTGAGACGAGGCGACTTCTTTCAGTATTCTGGCCACAGAAGTTAAATATGTCCACCAGTGACTTGCCTCTGACTGCGGAGCTCCGGAAAAAGAGTCTTATAACCTTGATGGTGCTCATACAGTTTCTTATATAGGTCACTGTCGCTGCATCACAAACCACGAGGTTGAGGCAATGGTTCGCGCAACGTAAAAATAACGCCGACGGGTGTTCTTCTAATATTGCAGCTTGGACGGCGTTCAGTCGCCCTGTCATTGCTGCACCACCGTCATATCCCCGATCTCTCAGGTATCATAGATTTATTGCAACACCGCCGAGAAACTTGATTATTTCTTCCGCCAGCCCCCTACCGCTGGGATCACGGACTTTAACATACCCAAGAAACTTCTTACGAACTTTGCCATCATGCACGTACCGGACACACACACACATTTGATAAAATTCTTATCCGTACTTTCATCCATCTGCCAGTATGCTAACAGCTTGTCTCTCGATCACCCTGTTGACGATGCTGTCTCGAATAAGTTTTCCGCAAATATCGATTACCTCGTTTGGACTACGAGGGCTGATATGCGTTGCCTTCGCTGAAGCCGTGGCAAAGTGGGCTTGAAAAAAGCCATCGCCACATCTCCCTCCCATGCGTAATAAGGCTCTGAAGTCCCTGTCGTTTTCTTTGGGGTTTTTGTCAAGGACCAAAGGTCCTGCGTTATTATGGCCTCTGAGTGCAATGCCGTGTCGTCCATAGAATATGATGGCGTCTATCACACGCACAAGTATTTTGGCGGTTCCGCTCAGCCACTCGTTTTCTTTGGTTGTCTAACTGGTTTAAATGTTAGGCTTGCTTCCAGGCGTTGTATGAAGAAATTTGTCGACGAACAAGTGCGCGTCCAAGTGATGCTTACTTGTTTGGTGAGCACTGAAACTTCGATGGGCTCGTCTAAGCATGAACCTCAACTCTTCCCCCTCACCCCCCCCCCCCCCCCCGTGAACGCCACTGCTGTGCAGGTTTGAGTATGCGCACGCTGCAGTGTGGAAAAAATGTCCTGAATATACTCATCTGCTTGATCATCCATCCCGAACGAGCCGCCACTTGTCAGGTTCAACTCAAGCGTACCATTTATTGCAAGATACAAACAATGCGCAAAACAACAAAGACGCTTACATGAACCAGCTCGCCCACATCACCCGCGCCGCGAGCGCGAGCACAACATTCGTCACCGGGATGTCCCGAACCTTCCGCCGTCTTGGTCTTTGCACTAATAGTATCTCGAATTGATGTTACATTTTAAATCAAATTTATGCAATGTATTCTTATGAACGGAAGAAAAATGCAAACACAAATAAATCTACAAGACGCAGCACCAAGTTACGAATAACGCTTGTTTCAAAAGAGTTTTAGTCGCCATTCAACATCGAAACATCTCAAGTCAGTGGATAATTTTATGTGTTTTTGTGTGTACTTGGTTCATGGCGTACTTTGTATAAAGTGTATTTGGGTGCGTCTGAGCTATCACCACCTTGCGTTTTCTTTGCCGCTGCCACTGCCTTGTGAAAGGGGGCCGAGGTCCACATCAGCTCTTTTCATCGGCCTCCCCTATTTTTATGTTGAAATAGGAAAATAAATAAATTTGATGTTGATAAAGGCACGTGCACGTGCTCCTGCGCACGCGCAAGAATGTGCACTAACAAGTCGCAGTACGGGGTGACCTCGCTCATGAAAGGACGCGTGCTTGAATACTTAAAGGCACCATGAAATGATTTTTTAACTTCTTTCTAGTTAGCTTTTCTCCTCAACTAAAAATGTCAATGAAAAATCACGTGGTCATGATGTGCATGGGTGCCTGTCTGATGACTCCAAGCTTCCATCGTGTTTTTTAAACACACCATAGAAACTTAATGTCATTCGCAAGGAATAATAAGTGCCGTCGCGGCCCTCAAAAACCCCGAACGTGAATCCAAATATTCGTCGACAGATTGATTGTTGACGAGCGCAAACGTTCGAGTTACGCAATGCTCGTGTTCAATACGTGAGCTGAAGTCGGCTGACCCCAGCTCACGTATATATATAGGGCTCACATATATAGGGCAGTAACCGCGTTACCGGTAGCGCGTTACTTTTTTCAGTAACGTAGTAACGTACTCGTTACATCTTCAAAACAGTAACGGGTAACGTACTTACGTTACTATTTCAAGTAACGTGTAACGTAGTTACGTTACTCGTTGCTTCTTCTTCCCAAGTCTTGAAGGAATTAAACTTCAATTTTTTCCGCGTTTTTATGCGTCAAGCCACGTGAATTTCTGCGTTTTTCTTTGCATTTTTTCTCGTTAGTATATAGGTGAAACCGTAAAAAGAGACAAAGTAATTAGGTTCAGTTTCTGCATGAACATAATGTTTCTTGAAATATGATTTTATGCATACCTGTGCCGTCAAAACAGTAAAACGATTTAAATCATAATTTAAAAAAGTAACGCAAAAATAACGTTACTTCTTATCGGTAGCGGTTACGCATTCTTTTTATTTTGAGATAACGCCGGTCGGTAACGAGTTCCTTTTACTTACAAGTAACGAGTAACGTATCTCGTTACTTCTTTTCACTTCTTTTCGGTAATGCCTCACAACGCTGACGTTCTGTCGCCGATCTTCTTCCGCCTGATAGCGCGAGCGTAGCGAGCCAGCGACGAGCGCTTGGCCGGTGCCTTGTGCTCGTACACGCATGGGAACAAAATCCCGGTGCTCTCGATCAGACGACGGTTTCCCTGCACATAAGCAAGCCTCGGGACGGAGATTGAAATGGAAGCTACACTTGCCTTCAAGAAAGTGCTTGTTGCAGGAACGGTCGTCCGCGCGAGGCGAACATCCTTTCGATCCACAGATATTATCCACCTTCTGCGCCTTTCAGAGTCAGCCGGGAACTTGTGGAAACTCACCCCGCTACTTTTCCGGTACCTTTCGGTGCAATTAACGGCTACACAGCTTGCGGCATGCTGAAATGCTATGACGCCCATGCAAAAAGGTGCGCCCTTTCGCCCACACTAGAGCACTATATAGCTCCTACGGAGCAGAGTAGCGCAATCCTTTGATCCGCGTGTTTCGCCGACAACATGGCCGACAGAGCAGCTCGGCGCGAGTCACGTGGTACTCAGGGTTCCAGGAGGCGGCCTGCCCTATGGGAGAATACATAGAGATCGACTCAACACGGCTGATTAAAAAATAAACGCCAAGTTCACACTTTTCGAAACTAGTCTGTCGTGAAGTTGGTAAAGCACTAAACACTTTATCAAAGTTTTAATAATATTGGATGTGTGTGAAAATTTTGAGAATGCAATTTCCAAGGCAATGGCGTTTGAAGCAGACGATTTTTGTGCGCAGCGGAGATGGACTTTCTGGGTTGGCCGGAGCGGGTCACGTGAACGCTGTGACGTCGCAGTGCCGTTGACGCGTCGTCTGCTGCATGATGCCGCTCATGCAATTTTTTTACAAAAATTACGTCCTCACTTGGCACACAACTCAGCGCAAATTATTGTAAAATGTTCCTTTATTATGTCAAAAACTATTGTCGTTCCGTACATCTCCACAACATTGAAGAAACAACGATTTTCTCACGTTCCCCATGCATTTCTGACCGGAGTTGGAACCTCCGGGCGTTCGCCGCTAGTCGCCGAGAGACGGCGTTCTAGATTGCGCTACTCTAGAGTTTCTATACAGGAACTCTACGCTACTCTGCTCCGAAGGAGCTATATAGTGCTCTATCCCACACCACCCGGCTCCGGCTAGGGTGCCTACATGTCTGTCTGTCTCGAGGGTGAAGACATCCATTGTTGCCCTGAATGTGCCAGCGCGTGATGCTCTCGCGCACTCGGTGCGTGACTTGGGCGGTAAAATGGCGTCTATACATTAGCCAAAGCTACGCGCTCGAGCTGAGTGACACCAGATTGCGCGCACTTCAAAATCGATAAAAAAACGATTGGGCGGGAAAATGGCTGAGATGTCACCACTAAGCAAAAGCGCGCGTGTGTATGAAGGCACTCTATAGCTCCGGCGCGATCGCAGCGCCGCCGCAGCTCCGTGACGTCAAGCCCGCATGTCAGTCTATAGGAGCTACCAAATGAGCTACGCTTAGAGTATCGGCCCTCCGTTCCCCGATCTGCTTGTGGGCGCCGCAATCTTGGTGCATAGAGCACAGCAGACGCAACTGTCGATCGTCACAGTTTAAAAATTCGACTTCCTCAGCTTTAGACATGGTGGTACACTCTCAACAAAAGGGTAGTCGTAGGGTACTACATTTGGGGTAGTCAGAAGCCGTCACAGATATCGCTACCCCCCCTCCCCCTTAGTTATACTAACGACCCCATGGGTAGTCACACGGCACGCAATCAACAGGTAGTCACAGTGACCACCCCCAAAAGCAACATGGCGGCTGGCAAGCGACAGTGGAGCAATACGAGTAAGGCCTAGCGAGCTGGACTGCTTTTTGCTAAAATACGATTCTCAAGTGCGTACGCCCGTTCGCTGCCTTCCGTGCGCACTGAAGCACTCCAAAACGCGCCTCGAAGCACCGGCACCGCACCTATTACGAGTAGGGGCGACGATGTGAGGGGGAGGGGGCATTCGAGGGGGTTTGTCCGCGACTGCTTTCGCGCGGCCGGCTGCATTTACTTCGCGGCCAGAAAACATTCAAAGAAGGAATCGTATAGCGACAAATGGAATGATGTCTTTATTGAACAGAGCATCTGCTTGCTGTGCTTGCCGCAAGTGATCCGGCGTTTTCGGTTGACAGCGGCGAGGCGAAGCATCACCGATTCAAGAGGCGTCGGTTCCGATCGTTCAACGCTCCTGCTCACCTGTTAGCATTCGTTATCCACTTTCAAGTCCCTGGTAGTCCTCACCGCGTCTGTGCACGCACTTGGCGCTATTCACCGCACGGAACACCCATTCAACTGGCTATGGGACTGATCCCACTGGGATCAGTCCATGGCGCGCCATGATCACACCGTGATCATGGCCGCCGGCACGGTCCGTGCTTGGCTACGTCTACTTGTTGCTTTTTTGATCTACTCGCGCTTGCGTGCCTTGTTTCTCACCGACGGCTCTCAACGTGAATGCTCCGGGCTCCCCAGATACTGAACTGCCGGCCCCTATGCGTGAATAACGTCGGTACCACCGTCGGTTACGCCGTAGCCTCAAGTGCCACTAGGCCTAAAAGCCCGCGCCTCACGTCTGCCCGACCGCACGTCGTCTGGCTCCTACTTGCTGCCGGAGACATCTCCCTAAACCCCGGACCAAGGCACCCGTGCCCTCGTTGCGCCCGGGCCGTAAAGGGCAACACAGCAGCACTGCAGTGCGACAAGTGCCAACTCTGGGTGCACCGAAAATGCGAGTACCTCCCGCTTTTGGCCTACCGCCGTCTCTCCTCATCTCCCGAGGAATGGTATTGCGGCACATGCCAACTCCCACGCTTCGACGACGAGCTATTCGTAACAGTAACCCGGCAGTCACCCGCAGCTCCCTTATCCACTACACCTCGGAACCCACCAACAAACGACCCCAGCCCGTCCACGCCACGAAGAAAACATGCAACGCAGCTGAACTTCTGGTACTCTAACGTACGATCGATCAAAAACAAGCTTCCTGAACTTAACACCATGCTCGAGTCCACAGACGACACAGTGTTCGCCCTCACTGAAACGTGGTTAGATGAAACGACACGCGACGGCCAAATTGCCGACACTACCCGTTACCAGATTTTTCGCAAAGACCGCACTACCTCCCGTGGGGGTGGAGTCATGGTGCTCGCCCCGTCTCACATCATCTGTCGGCGCCGAGCCGACCTGGAGCAGGATAACCTTGAGGCTGTCTTCGTGGAATTGCGGACTCCCCGCAGCAAGTTCCTTCTGGCCTGTGTTTACATAGCCCCAAACACGCACTCCTCGAGGTTTGATTCTCTCCAGACTTCTATCGACAGACTTTTGGAACTCAGCACATCCTATGCAAGTGTCTACCTACTAGGGGACTTCAATGTGCACATTGATTGGACAGACCTATCGTCACCTATACCCGCTGACCCAGCATCTCAGCAGCTTCTCGAGATGGTAGAGACTGCCGGACTCGTCCAGCTCTGCAGTGACCCCACATATCGTTCAGCTGCCGGCAATGAGTCACAACTTGACCTTTGTTTCACTACAAACCCTACCCTTGTATTGGACTGTTACGCACAGGAGAGTCTGGTCGGCTGCGACCACAAGGCTATACACATTGAATGTTACACGTCTCTCCCCCGCCAAGGACATTTCTCCCGAATGATATACCGGTATGGAAAGACGGATCTCTCCCACCTACGCGCGCTCCTTCATCTGGCCCCCTGGTCGATGGTGCTGTCCGAACCCTCCACCCACGAAATGTACGACCTCTGGACTGATTTTATGACCGCAATCCAGACGGAATGCGTTCCTCACTCACCAGCCTCGAAGAAAAAGAGGCCTCCGTGGATCACCACAGACATTGTAAAACTCGCAAGACGAAAGCGCCTACTCTTCAATCGTGCCCGAAAGCAACACTGTGCATCTAGCTACACCGAAGCGAGAAGTCTGCAAAAAGACATAAAGAGACTGGTGCACAAATCACATCAGGAGTACGTCACCAGCATTGCAGCCCGAGCAGCCAAAGAGCCCAAGCTGTTTTGGGCCTACGTCAAATCCCAAAGAAAGTCCTCTTCACCTGGCCACCCAGTCTTCAAACACAACCAGAAACTTGTATCAGACCCCCCACTATAGCCTCTCTGTTTAGTGAACACTTCTCCTCAATTTGGTCTCCCCACACGACTCCCGCCTCACCTCTGCCCCGAATGCCTCTCGTACCTCCCCAAGCCTCACCTTCCCACCCAGCTAATCCCGAGTCGTCCCCTCCACCTGGAGCCTCTCTGTCATCCCTATCCATTACCGAACAAGACTTGGAAGAATCACTGACCTCCCTCCGCCCAGCACAGAACCCTGGACCAGACCGAGTGCATCCTGCTTTTCTCCAGCTCTCCGCCCCTCTGATCAAGCCCATCCTGATCCACATGTTTCAACGAATACTCGACTCTGGCACTGTACCTCTGGAATGGAAGAGATCCATCATAACGCCCATCCACAAGGGAAATGGACTTGACACCGACAGCATTGATTCGTATCGCCCCATCGCCTCCACTTCAGTTGTGAGCCGCACACTGGAAAGAATAGTAAATAACAAAATCCTGAACCACCTGGAGGACAATGGCCTGCTAAATCAGGCACAACACGGATTCCGAAGGGGACGCAGCTGCGACACTGCCTTGGCAGTAGCAGTCCACACGCTCAGCTCGCACCTAGACCAGCGCATCCCCTGCCAACTAGTACAATTGGATTTTTCAAAAGCATTCGATCGCATCGACCACGCACTTCTCCCTAAAAAACTCCAGAAAGTGGGTATTGAGGGTTCCTTGGCCAACTGGCTAATGGACTTCGTCAGGAATCGAACCCAGCGAGTCGCCTTCCACGGTCATCTCTCGTCACCCTGTACTGTGCTCGCCGGTGTGCCGCAGGGCAGTGTGCTTGGCCCTACACTTTTCTCGCTGTACATAAACGACATCACCGATGGACTGAAATCTAAGGCAATACTATACGCAGACGACCTCTCTCTGATACAACCAGGAATCTCCAAGGACGCAGTCACCTCCCTTCAAAACGACCTCGATGCCTGTTACAGGTGGTCCATGACACACAGCCTACCACTAAACCCTACAAAATGCCTTAGCATGACAGTCAGCCTGTCCTTGGCTAAGCCCTCACACTCCCCACCCCTTGCAATAGGTGGCACCGAACTCTCTCGTGTCACTCACACAAAACTGCTCGGAGTCGCATTCGACGAGCGCCTCGATTTTAGTCGCCACATCCAAGGAACCGCTTCACGTGCGAGGCGGACACTGGGTTTCGTCACCCAAATTACGCGCGGCATGCCAGCCGCACCACTGAGGCACCTGTACACGTCGCTGGTACTCCCGCAGCTGGAATTCTGTTCTGCTATCTGGGACCCCCCCTCAACAACGCATAAGAAATCTCTAGAGTCCATACAGCGGAGGGCAGCCCTTACGCTGTACCGACGAGATTCCCCCTCGTCACACCACACTGCCGCCAGAGATATTCCCACTACCAGACTCCTGCAGTACGCCCAGTGGCGGACTCTGCAACACCGCAGAGACGTGGCCTCGATCAGGCTCTTCTGCCTAATGATGGGTGCTGGCCACCCTGACGTGCCTTCCCCACCTCGCCTCAACAAGCGAACTGGCCGGCTACAACCTCCACTGTCACGAACTTTGCGCCACAAGACATCGTGCCTAATGCGTGCTGCAGAAATTTGGAGGTCACTCCCACACCACCTCACAGAGTCAATCCCCTGCAACCGAGACGACATCCACGAGTTGTGTAGAGCAGTTACTCGGACCATAGTATAATCACCTCCCTTGCCCCCCCCCCTGCCCGTGCGTCTGCGTGCGTGTGCGTGTGTGTGTGTGTGTGTGTGTGTGTGTGCGTGTGTGTGTGCGTGTGTCGTGTCGTGTGTGTTATCCTTTTCTTTTTGTCTAGACTAGTCCTCATAGCGCCGTCCGGTTGGTGAAAGGGGCACATATGTGTATGGGCGCATGCCTTTCCCTCCTCACCTGCACACCGAACGGCACCACAAACTTTTAAGTGCAATAAAGTACTATCACTATCACTATCACGAGAGGCCGAGAACCGAACCCTCCGTGGCTGCTCCGTGGAGCCATGGAACGCCTCCGTGTTTTATCACTCAAATAGGTAGACACACAAACGCGCGACTCCCTGAATTGACCCCGTAAGTGATGACGTCACAACCTGGCATCTGGGTTCAAACAAACCGTTGCTAGGGGCGTTGCTATGGACTAATGCATGGAGACTCCACATGAGGCTAGATTTTTTCTTACAAGTAAGTAAATAATTTTTCGTAAGCAACCTAACTTCTTGATATCTAATTATGAAGATGTTCTTGTCATCTCAGTGTCGTATTTCGACAGTGAAAGCCATTTCTGAAGCAGTACACTCCACTTTGCTTTGGTAGCAGACGACACGATAGATTTGCTGGCCTCTGTTGCAGCGGGCGTCTTCATCGAAATGCGTTGGCAAACAAGCGACAAAAACAAGTGGATTGCCGTGGCCGTAGAGGCCTCCGCAATGGGCGTTTTATTTTTCTGTGAAGAACGCAGCTTACTTCAGAGGGGTGAAAATGCCGTAAAATCAAACCATGTCATGCAGATCATTTACGACGACGACATGAAGTGCATTACCGGCGTAGTGCAGGCCAGTATGAGAAACAAATCGTACATTTCAAGTTAATTCGTTTATTATTATTATTACGATGTATTGAGGTTTTCAGGTTATTAAAGAATTCCATGTCTATTGGTGATTTTTCAGTAACCATTGCAGCGATGGTTACCAGATACGACGCACCCTCGCATAGCGCGAGTCCACAAACAAATTTGGGATCTCGACCGATCGCCTGAAGTGCTTTTCTCACGGGTCCAATGCGATCTTTTAGCAGACGATCATCTCGATCGACGCCCGGACTTTCGATAAACCATATTTTGCATCGCACCCCACTATGAATTCTTTAAGTTACTGGAAAATCATTATACTTGAATCAAATGCAGATATCAGAATATCGTCCTGTATTCACACGATTCAAACAACGGCACCGGCTTGGCTCGGCTGGCGTGCAGACGGCATACTTCTTGCATTCGTCGTCTGCTGGCAGGCAGTAGCCTTGAGGACCGAAAGTTGCAGCCGCAAATATTTCAGAAACAAGCGATTACCAGCACACTTCTGTATCGAAACATATATGACATTCAAGCTTTCTATATTTGTGATTTTTAGAAGCTTAAACCCTGCCCCTGATTTTTGAACTGGTCAGGTTTTCGTAGCGAAACCTAGCTACATGTATTTGTCCATAACAACGACTCTAGCAACGGTTTGTTTGGACCCATGACGTCACACTTACGGAGTCACCAGTGGCGACACGCGCCACCTAACGGACAGCGCTCAAACTAAAAAAAAAACAGAAACGAACAGTTTTACTTGAGCGCCTCGCCAGACATGCACGTATGTACATATTCCACACCACACTTCACACATACGCGACATACAGACACCATAGGATTTTATACATGAACGCGTTCACAAACAGCACAAGGTACAACATGAGATATTGGCACTCTACATTCCTATACACGCGACTAGTCGACACCACCAGCTTATATACTGCTGTATTTTCTGTGACCGATTAGGATGGTGACCACTGTCATATTTTGCATAAATACGAAAAGACTGTGCAAGATGTACCCGTATATAATATTTTCCTCTACTGCCCTTAGGAAAGCGCTCGTATCTCTAATGTAATCCATTGCAAAAGTGAACTGCAGGTTATAAATAAATTTGAATAGTCGCTACACGTCACGTTTTGATCAGTTTCGTTTTCTCGCTAGCCTACACTTCAAGTATACAGAAGCCTGTTTAATTAATTGTATTAATTATCGAAACCAATTTCTGCAATCACAACTTTCTGAACACGCTGATGCATTTTCTTTTCTCTTTTTACATATCCGAATGACTTCAGCGGCGGTTGAGTACAAGTTGAGCACACTGAGCACGCGCACGTGATTCTAGCGAAGCCCGTCCGCCGGTCCTCCCCGAAGCGTTGTTTCAGTTTTCTTCTTTCGCTACAATGTTTCTGCTCAAGCGCGTGTCTTTCAAATATGCGTTCTATGCGCTCGCTCTCGCGCCAAGGGGACAGTGCAGAATTGCCGCTTTCGGGCCCGTGCCTTCACCTGCAATGAACGCGAAAGACGTATGCTAAATTATCTAAGCATCAAAGAACGCCGAGAACATAGTTCTCTGCGCTGCACCTGCTGGCGTCTGCAGCAGTACTTTTAAAAAAAAATCTAAAACAAATAGCATTTGTATGTTTGTCAACGCATTATTTTTGGAAATTTACTGGGAATCTTTTGTATAGGTAAAAGGAACGCGTGCCGGAAGGCCTGAAATCTTAGTCCCCTTCAAAGTACTCCACCTGGGATGACACACACTTGTTTGAAGCATTTTTGTTTGATTGGATTTGGAACAAACTTTATTTGTGCCTGCAGTTGGGCGCTCGCGCACCCCGACTAGGGCCTACGTCGTCTCCGGAGTTGCCGTTACTCGGCGCGGGTCTCGGCTCGCTATTGTCGGCTCGCCAGGTCCCTGCCTTTTGAGCGCCCCGAGGACCTGCTGGACGGCCCAAAGCTGTTGATCCTGGTCATAGCACTTCGCAGCTGCCTCGAGCCGCGGCGGAATCGTTCTTGATCTTGCTTCCTCTGGGTGTTTGATGCAGTCCCACAAGATGTGCGCGTGATCTGCCGTCTCCCCCGACAGACCTTGCACCTGTCGGTCGGGTATGTCTCGGGGTCAGTCTTGTACACGTTACTAAAAAAAAGTAATCGATTACAATTACTATTACTCTTGGCTAAAAAGTATTCGATTAGATTACTTGATTACTCGACAGCAAAAGTAATTGGACATTACTTTAAGAAGTAACCGTTACTTTTCCGATTACTTTATTGTGTGAAGACTTACATCTTTAGCGCTCATAACAATGAACTACTTCCAACCTCGAAACCTTGCTTGTCACAAAGACCACGTAGGGGAAATACGGGATCTTGACGTGTATTTGAACTGGCTTTGTTATATTTTGCATGCGCTTTAGACATTCTTCGGTTCTGGTTCTCCTATGGGCTGCGAGTAGGTACCGTAAGCAGGATTGTTTTTTTTTTATTTCTGTGTGTGTGTGCGTGAGGGGGCTAGTTTGAACGAAGGACTTACAAAGCTACATTCTGCTCCCTCAAACTTCGCCCTGAATGGCCTTTGTCACGCACTGGGGCTTTCCTGGGGCTTCCCAATCCCAGTCCCAGCTCGAAAAAAAAAACGGACATTCCACAGAAACTATACATACAAAGGGGTTGACCTCGTTTCCTACAGCTCCGCAAAAATCTTTTTTTTTTCTGTTCACAAAAAGAAGCAAATTTTATTTTTGTCATTTCAGAAAAAAAAAAGGTGTGTGCGAGGGGGGGGGAGGGTGTCCGTGGAAAAATAGTAACGGTTAGAAGTAATTTTTATTACTTCAAAAAGTAATCAGATTACTCTTGTGATTACTGCCTAATAAAAGTAATCAACTGATTACAAAATTACTCCAAAAAGTAATCGATTACAAGTAATTTGATTACTTGTAATGCGTACGGTACTAAGTCTGCTCGGGGTACATGCGATGCATCAGTCCTGGGCTCGGTAGCGATCCGGTCTGGAGCTGCCTCAGTAGTACAGCCTCCGCTCGACTCAGCCTCAGGTGCGGGGGTGGGAGAGTCCTGCGAGCCAGGCGGTAGGCCTTCGTGATGTCGTTATAGTCCGTCATGCGATCCTGGCTTCCAACCACGTCGGACGGTCTGTCACCGGGGCGCGGTTGGTTAGCTCTCGCGCCGCTGCGTGTGCCGTCTCGTTGTGGTTGTCATTGCGTTCCGACGCGTCACCCGTGTGCGCCGGGAACCACTTGATTCTCACTTTTCTGTCTTGCAGTTTGACCGCTCGCAATACTCTCTCGGCCTCCCGGCAGTTTTGGCCTTTGGTGAAGTTTCGCACCGCCTGTCTCGAGTCACTCAGCGCCGTGTGGCAGTCTGCGTCGGCGATGGCCAGGGCGATGGCCACCTCCTCCGCTTGTTTCGCTCCAACGCTTCTCACGCTCGCTGCCGTCCTTGTGGTGCCGGTCGACGCCTCGATGACAACCGCTGCGAAGGCGTTCCGTTGATATTCGGCCGCGTCCACGTACCGCACGTGCTCGTCGTTGGCATGCAGGTCGATGAGAGCCTTCGCCCTCACTTTTTGTTTGAAGCATTTTTTATCGAGTATGCTCGATGAAATGTGCCAAATGAGCCAGTGAAGGCGAGTCATATATCCCGAGACAGAGAAATACTGAAATACACGGACATAATCCCAGATGTTTGTGTACGTTCGTCCTGTCCGGCCTCAGTCGTGGTGTTCAATACTTCATACTTCACTGCACTTGAAAGCAAAAAAAAAAATGGGTATGACAGGCGTGCAAGTTAGGCGGAACCGAGGAAGGCCATTTGCAACTGATCTGCACGCAGAACTAACCGATCGCACCTTTAAGGAGAGAACGCTCTTTACTGAACCGCACAATTAATGACGACAAGAGTATCTCGTCCGGCGAACATTCAAGTCAACTCACACCTGTGCGTAGCTTCCTGTGCTTTTTAGGATTTGGTTCAATTCCTCGAGCACGACGCCAGCTGCCAGCTGTTTACTGCTTGACATGGTCAAACCCGCGACGGAAACAAAAAGGACAACCGCGATATTTTCTATCTGCCTCGGGTTTTAGTAGGTGCCTACCAAGGTTGCCTGTACTCTTTGGCCATGTTTGTTTTCTGCCAGTTTAGGTGAACTGAGCCACACGCCTGTTTCAACCGGTTCAAATTTGAATAAATGGTAACCAACGCACAAGGAAAACAAGTTTCAAGTACTTTTAGAGATTTTTGAAGTGACTTTTACTATTGAACGACTGCATGCACTTGAATGTTCAATTCAAGAGTTTATAAAACGTGACTACCCCATGCTTGTCACCTGCCAACAGGGTGGTAACGCTCAATGGCTCGAGCCCAGTGGGTAGTTAAGTAAGCCTGTGGGGTATAGTTACAGCCGTCAAAACGCATGATGACTAGAGGGGTGCTCACTTTTTCTTAGAGTGTAGGAAGCTCAAGCGATATCGTTTTGCTTTGTCGCGAGCTGCTCTAACATTTCCGAATGACGGAAAACGTTTCCTGCGAGTTCAGGTAAAGCTTCAGATAACGGGCAACCATGATTTTAAGCACCAAGATGACTGAAGGGTCGTTACTCTGAAGCGTAGCTTATTTAGTGGCTCTTGCCAAGTCCGGTCGAGTTGAGGACAAAAAGCAGACGCGAGTTTTCAATTTCTGTTTGGTGCAAAAGTAAAGGCAATAAAACGAAAACGAATTCCTTCTCCTGGTTCTGTAAACATTGAAGGTTAATTGGGGGCTTCATTTGGAAAACAAATCTGGAAAATCATTTCATGGTTCCTTTAAGCCGCGGTCACACTGCACATACATCATGCAAAAGACAGTTTGCAGACACCGTCTGGGGCGCGTTTCTTTCTTGTATGACGGTCGCTGTCACATTTCTCATACAAAAACTGGGCGGAAGGAATTATATGTTTGTTTTTTAGACTCAGGCTAGGTGGCGCAATGGCGCCCGTTACAAAGGGTATAGCCATTAACATCCATCCATCCATCCATGTGTCTGCAGACATGTTCGAAGTATACGCATGTTCGAAGCAAGCGTGCTTCGAACCTGCTTGAGGCGTGTATGCAGATAATTCTGCCATCATGTATGCAGCCAACACATGTCTTTTGCATTGCGCATTAGCGGTTTGACTGCGGCTTACTTGACAACTTAACAGCGTCACACAAGATCCCTCTTGGCGGCAAATTTTCCTACTCCTTGAAGCTGTGCAAAACCAACTATACGTGATGCTTGATTTTTATTTCGAAGAGATTTATGAAAACACACCCGGGAAAGGTACACTAATGCGGTTTAGGCAGGTGAGTTATACGGCCAGGCGGACAAAAGACGGGGGACTAATCCTCGCTATAAGCAGGGCGGGATTAAGGTACGGGCTAGAGGGGCTACAGCCCAGGGCCCAGGCTGTCTGGGGACCCCGTGCTGGCCAATGGAAGTTTAAAAAAAAATGTTAGTCGTTTATTATTGAGGACAGCTCAGAACAAGACCAGAAGGAACACTCAAAAGTATCGTTGGCGCATTTACCTTCTTGTTTCTTTCCTTTTTTCATTTTTTTTTTAAACGGGAGATGGGGATGCCGTAAAGTTCCCGTCTTTAGACAAGCTGGCGGTTGCGAGCGCGTTGTACAAGAGCGTGCCAAAGAAACAGAATCTAATGCGGCCTCTCATGCCCCTTGTCACGGAGGGACCAAAGCCGCCGGCTTTGGCGGTCCCGTTAAAGTCTCTTAATTGAAACTCGATGGAGGGACGGCCATGGAGTTTTCTTATGTACTTGGGCCCTTCGGCGTGCTTTACGTACGATGGTGAGCCGGAAATTAAGCAAGTGTTGGCAAAGACTACTCGAGCAGCACACATGATAAAGATTTCTCTGCAACCTTTTAGAGAAGGTCCACGTCGAATTTACTCCAGAACGAAACTCTTGAAACAAGCAAAAAGATGCTGGTAAACCCCTAATCCCAGACCCCTAATCTATAACCACCAACGAGAATTCAAAGGATTCGGTTCTTGAGACGTCACACAACAGTTTTCGATGGGTAATGACTGCAAGGAACTGCTCTGTAGTCGGTGTCGGGTCTTCTAGTTCGAGTGAACACTTCCTTCCCCCGACTAATACAAGTACTGCACTAGTTCCACCAACCTCTGAGGTATGAAACTTTATTCTTCAACTTTGTGTCACACATTCAAAAGGCCGCTAACTTCTAAATTACTGCACGTAAAAGGAACACGGTTACTACTAAAACTCATCAAAAGATTTTCCCTCTTCAAATAGATAGCGTGTTGATTCGAGAACTAAAAAAAGAGACTCAATTTTGTGACAACTTTTATTTATGTAAATGTGATCAAACAAAAGTAATCAATGTATTAAAATCGAAAGCAGGTTTTCTTATTGTTTAGATGTAGAAGTCCGTGTTTGCTTTGACACGGGAGTTTAGCTATCAGAAGAGCGTGGACAAGGTGTCTTGATCCCATAAAGACTTCCTCAACCACCAAAATTTATTTTTTGCCTGTGTTCTTTCTTTCACTGTTCATGTCAGTAAATATTCATAAAGGGTTAGTAAAACCACTTCCAATCATTCAGAAAAGATCAGCTCTTTAGTTTCCTCATGAAGCTCCTAGATGTGAAGGAAACATCTGAATATTTTCTTCAATATTTCATTGATTTGAGTTTGGTACATAAAGAATTACACTATGAGGTGCGTGTTAAAGCGGTTGAGTATTTGAGAACCAGTTCCTAATTTACAATCAATTTCGCCTCATTGCCATCAAGGGAAACCTAAATTTCATTCAATCTATGAACCAAGAAAAGGTACAACAAAAATAGATAAAATGAAAAAATATCTAGACTTCACAAGATGGTGAAATATACATATTGGCACCGTCGTCGTTACCTGCACCGCCACCATCGTCATCGTGGTCATTATTATTATCATCAGTAGGGGCTCCATAACAGCCTTAGCCCTGGGCCCAGAAATACCTTAATCCGGCGCTGGCTATAAGTGTGGTAATTCATTAAAGTACTTTAATTAACTTTTTATTTCGTGAAAAAAAACCTAGTCTTTGAAATCGGAAATTTTCTGAGCGTCGTAGAAAACCACTGAATCATTTTAGAACGACTTGAAGGACGTGGAAAGAGAAAGGGTGCACCAAAGCTTTCACTCGCGGAGCAGGCGCCAAGCTAGCGCTGGGAAAAATGCGGATGATTACCGTTCGAAAATTGACAGATTTAGTCGTTTTCGATAGCGCTCAGCGAGTTTCTAATTAGAACCATGTGTTTTTTTCACTAATTAAGAGGTTAATCGATAGATTTTAGTGAACTATTCGATGTATCGTGAGGATTAGCATTATCTCCCCTGGCTGTATAACTGACCTGAAGAAACCGCAGTAGTGTACTTCTCACTGATTTTCTTTTTTAAATAAATCTGTTCGAAATGAAATCAAACATCCTGTACATTCCACATGTCTTTGTTCTAAAGCAGCCTAGTGCAAAGAGCGCAGCGCTTCTGTCCCTGATCTTTGTCACGTGACTACCTTCGCCCGACACGTGAACGCCTTAATCTTTCGCAGACATTTCTAAGAGACAAACATGCGAGGTTTACAGCTATTTCGGTGCAGAAATGAAAGACGAAATGAGCAAACTTCTCACCGCGTTCACGTTTGATTTGAGTGCCCCATGTGCCGACAGGCATACAAATTCATTCCGCTCAAGTGCCGCGCCACGCCACTTGATAATCATTCTGAGCACTCTCGGCTCAATCATAAGACACCTCTCTTCGTTTTTTTTTTTAATTTTCTGTTGTTTTGTTAGGGTTGACACGCAACTTAAGTCTGGCGATTTCATCCACGAGCATCGAAACGGCAACCATAAAAACTCCAGCCACGCCGGAGGCAATCGAGATAGGCGGGTAGGCATATACTTCGTTTCACCGTAACTTGGCGAAGAGTGAACGTTATTGCCCCCTCGAATCAATCAGAGCGATGGAGATGAATCACGTGACAGCCCTTACCAAAGGTACAGGTGCAAGAGTGTAACCCAAAGCGTGGAGGGGAAGGAGGAACTCTCCTCTAACCCGCAGCCTATTCTGTGTATTCCAGATGTCGCTTTTGTCTCCCTCGCAGAGATTTGCCTGTCACTCGAAATGCGTGCAAGAGCGACTTTCCTCTGCCTCCCATTCGTGGCTTCGACAGCACTGCGCGCAACTAGTGAAATAGAGTAGAGCCACGTGTCTCCTCCGACGTGTTGATTGGCTCGCTCGGACCGCAGCCTTCGCGCCGTTTGCCAAGTTATAAGGTGAGGCGGAGTATAGTAGCTGGATCGCGTAACCTTCAGAAAAATAAAATAAGCGAGCTCGTTATCGTTGAGGAAACTCCTTGTCTCTTTTTATGGGACCAATCTTATTAGCATGCAACGAGGGTACGTATCGGCAACCCCAGGTGCGTTGAGTCAAAAGCGATTGAAAACAGAGTCTACTAAACTCACGAAGTGATTCGAACGGATTAAGCCCTCCCGCGACGCAGTAAAAACATATCAAAATACTGCGAAAAGTTTGCCTTTTTGCTTTCTTTCGTGGGCATTCCCTTCTTTAGTAGACGACGATGTCTGCCTGGGAGTCTGCCCATCGGAATAAGTCTTCAAAATTGATTCGAGGTTATCGGGAGGTTTTCGGAGAAACGTCGTATTTTAGGCCTAGCCTCGGGGCACACTTTCCTTCGAGTTGACCGCTCGATTCATCGAACGTGATCTTGCCGCAGTCCGGTTCGGAACGAACTCAATGACCCTGAAGATTCTCGTAGAAGAAGAAAACAAAAAGAGGCGGCCATTTGTATTCTACGATGGTTGCGGGAATGAAGATAATCTCTTTCTTGTTCGCCACTTTTCTTTATTTATAAGAAACTTCGAGCAAAACACATATCAACTTCAGGCTCTCTCTTTTTTTTAAATTTATATCGGCGTCTGATTAATCTAAAAAGTACACATGCGGCCAACAGTCGTACACTCGGATCTGCTTCTGCCCCTTCATTCAGTAGTCTTAAAGGGACCACGAAATGGTTTTGGACCCAAATTTCACTAATTGCAAATCGTTGAGTGGGTGCCGCAAATCTTTTAGTGAGTATTTCAAATCGTCTAGTAGCCTACTGCAAATCATTTAGGGGGTGCCGCAAATCGTTTACTGGGTGCTTGAAATCATTTAGTAGGTACTGAAAATTATTTAGTGGGTGTTTCAAATCGTTAAGTGGTTGCTGCAAATCGTTTAGTGGGCACTGAAACCCGTTTAGTAGGTACTGAAAATCGTTTAATGGTGCTGCAAATTTTTTAGTGGATGCTACAAATCGTTTTGTGGGTACTGCAAACTGTTTAGAAAGGTGTGAAAATCGTTTACTGGGTCAACGAATTGCTTAGTGGGCACTGGAAGCCGTTAAGTGGGTACTACAAATAATTTAGTGGGTGCTGCAAATTTTGTAGTGTGTTCTGCGAATCGTCTGGTGGGTAGTGCAAATTTTTTAGTAGGTACTGAAAATCGTTTAGTAAAAACTCCAAATCGTTTGCTGGGTACTGCGGATCGTTTAGTGGTGCTGCAAATCTTAGCGGTACTTTGAATCGTTTAGTGGGTACTTCAAGTAGTTAAGAAGACACTGCAAATCGTTCATGGTACTGCAAGTCATTTTGCGGATGCTGCAAATCGTTTAGTGGGTATTGAAAATCGTTTGGTAGGTATTTCAAATCGTTTAGTGGAAACTGCAAATCACTTACTAGGTGATGCAGATCGTTTAGTACGTGCGTATCTGCAATTCGTTAAGCTGGGTATTGCAAGATCGTTTAGTGGGTGCTGCAAATCGTATAGTGGGTACTGCAAGACGTTAAGTAGGTGCTGCTAATCGTTCAGTGTGTACTGCAAATCTTTTAGTGCGTGCTTCAAATCGTTTAGGGGGTACTGAAAATCGTTTAATATTTATTTATTTATTGAGATTACCTGCATCGCCTTGGAGTCATTATTGCAGGGAAAGGTTATCTGAAAACATTTAGGTGAAAATGCAAAGGGAAACGCATTTTCATTAAGCCTGTTCCATTCTAATGCAGTTCGAATAAAAAATGATCTACAACAAGAGTTTATAGTTGCAACTTTGTATTGATGGTCAACTCTTTCTGACACGTAGAAAAGACATCGAATTTAATTGTCTTTATTGATGCAATTTTTATCATTATACAGACCATAAAAATGTTTTAATCTTAAATTTTTTTTTCGTCTGTATGAGGGCAGTTGCCAGTGTAACTGTCCTTTCATAGCCTAATTTATCCGGTAGACTTTTATTTGAGGGTCCCAAACTATGCATGCATATTCCAGAACTAAACGAACAAAAGAAAAAATAAAAATAAAAAGTTTCCTTCAGTAATTTTAGGCAATGGCGGAAATTACGACCTAAATATCCTAACATGCTGTTTGCCTTACTGGTTATAAAGTAATATGTGTATTTCATAGTAAGTAGTTTGAAAAAAATAATACCGAGATAACGAATTGCATCTGTTTTATCAAGCTGTTGATTGCAAATCAAAACCTTTATGAAACAAATCAACAATAGGTACTGCGGGCTTCTAGCTCCGATCCCCACAGACCCTGTCCCCGGATGAATGTGACACAGCAATACTTCGCTCTCGGCAAAAGGGTTTATTCACTCACTTATTGCCTTGGGGGTTTCGGGATCGGGGAACGGTCATCAGCGAGGCCGGGGGAGAGTCCGCTGCCACTGCAGCTGCTCCAAGTCCCAGCGGTAGTCGTCCACACCGCGTCATGGGGACGTCGTCGTCCAGGTTCACCGTCCGGTCCGTTCGTCGAGTCCGCCACTCAACATCGCGCCCGCACTCCCCCGCTCCAGCGTCCGTGTCTCCGTCGAATCCCGCGCCAGCGTCTGCCTCTCCTGTCCCGCTGCACGCTTGCCGTCCGCCGTTCGAGAGCGTCGCCGTCCAAGAGAGAGCCTTCCTTTGTCCGGCTTCCCCTTTTCAAGCCTTCGCCCCTTTGTTCTGGGAGGCCAGTCCCGTGACGTCAGTTGGCTTGGGGAGTGGTCCAGCTGGACCTTGTGGTACGCGAGGCCATGGCCGGTCCCCGAGGCATGACGCATCTCGGAGGCATCGAGTCCGAGTTGCTGGAAATTGGGGCCCGGAGGGTCGGCGCGGGGGAGGGCAGCCAGATCTCCACACCTCCCTCCCCTCAAGGCTCAGACTCCGGGGACCCCGAGGTTGCGTGGTCCCCAGGACCTCAGGCAGGGAACTTGCTCAGCTGAGTGTCACCGATGATGACGAGCACCCTCGATGATAATGGTGGTGGCATCAAACCAGGAAGGTCAGCGGTGAACGTTCATCCACTGGGAAGCCCGCGACCGACGGAGCACGGTCCACGGAACCAGTCCGGAGCACCACAGCTCACAACACGCACGGGCACTCAGGCACACACAACACGCCGTCTTAAAGTTCGCTTCCGTCCCTAATATCCGAGACAGCGAATCGCGCAAAAATGAATACCGGCACGCTATATCAGACAGCGCGACGAAACCAAAATCTTTCGATCGTTAGACATGCCACGAAATAAAAACAAAACTCTTCATTTCAATACCAACAGGCAGGCAATCATCACGAACGTCACGCTACACGGTCAAGAGGAACCTAAGAGGAAATATATTCCTGAACTAAAAAGAATGAGCACTCACTGTATACTCAAATCGTACATACGCCCACTATACAACATTTGCTCCTATAAAACTCAACCGCATTCTTTTAAAACAGAAAACAATCTACCAGAGTGTCAGAGCCGCACACCTCTGGCAACAATATTGCTATCCAACACACTCGCGAAGAACGCACAAAACCTCAAAAACTAACGATAACCTCCCGTAAAACAGAAACGGCCACAAATCCTGCCCCGTTCTCGAGGTGCGACTCAAAATGGCTACGAAAAAAAAACAAAAAAACAAGCTGCCAACAGCTGAAATTATCCAAGACGGGCACTCATGCACTCGGGTTTCGCGACACCCGAGCTACAAACACGCTACGGGCGAGCTAGGCAGCACGCCTTCATCAGAAGGGATAATCACTTTACTGAGAGGCTGTTGTTCCGTGGTACCGGCCACTTACACCAGTACAAAGGGAACAGTATCTAGATCGTGCGAACAGCAGATCTAATCGGACAGCCTATTTACACGGCTATGTCCGCAACGTCTGGGCATGCAACCAGATGTTACCGCTTCGCTGCTCGGAGGTGACCTCCCAACAAGAGCGACGAGCGCGTAACGGCGGTCCGCATTGAACCCCGCACGGGCTCGACAGCCGCGACAAGCGCATCGACGCACGTTAGAGTTCTCCCCCGGCCAAACCACGACACCGCATAACTAAAAAGTCTTCCAGCTGATGTCAAGGCCGGCCGGGATCAAGCAATAAAAGTACGCCGTCAACGCGTCTCGCGACTTTTCGACGTTCTCGATCCGAGCAACGTGTCCACATGCAAACGCAGTAGGTTACGCACAAAGCTCGCCCCCAACCAAGTCAAGACGCCGCATAACTGAAAAGTCTTCTTGCGACTGTGAGGACAGGCAGGGTTTGAACAATGTAAGTATCCCACACGCGCACCTTTCATCTTCCGCGCAACGAGCGCGACACCGGAATGCCAAATAATATAACCGGCCGGGCTTGGAAATGGACGAGTTGATAAATTATATTTGCTCTGCATAAACAGTTTCCGCAGCGTCAAAGTGTCTACCGCATTTACCGCCGGATTCCAACACCCGCTACCCATTCATGCAAAGGCTGCGGTTTGTACAGCGACGGGCTGACCTAACGCTCAACAGTTACAGGCCGCCGCCGGCTCATGCCGCTGCCATAATTTCAAGGCTTCCCGGGCACGTACCCGCCGACGTGAACCGTACGTTTTCCCGGGCCAACCACGCATCTGAACAGGATAAAACTATGAATAACTCGTCACATCTTCGCAAGACCGCCACTTCCATCGTGCAGCTTTCCACTGCACAAGCACAACTCTTTCCCCACCTAGCTGTCTTTTCTCCCCTAAATCTATAATTTCACTCTAATCCAGGTGTCTGCAGGACCAATTACGCTCTCTACGCCCTCGCGTCCCAACGCGAACCCAAACACGGCTAAGAACCGGTACTGTTTCCGGTGGCAGCGCAAAGCGCGCGCTGGCCGCCGCTCCTCCGGAGACGGAGCAAACGAAATGAAAGAGTAACTCCTGCCGCGAGGCTCAATCCTCGATATGGCGGTGAGAGGATCCGGAACCAACTGCACGCACAATTAAACGGAATCAACCTCACGACTCTACAACCAGAAACGCACGGATCATCCCCATCGCGTCAAACTGGACTCCACAGAGCATTACACACACACACAGCTACTGATAAAGTGAAAACGGAAACTCTTTGGTTTTCTGGATTCCGATGTCTGCGCACCGGACATCGCGTATCCGGCAAGGTTTAGGGAGCTTAGCCCTAAATGTAGCCTCTGGACACAAGGTACTCGTTCAAAGCGATCTTGGTCGGAACCACAAGAGCGTATCCGTACCTTAAAACGCTGTAAACTAACGAAGCTCGAAACCGCGCTGGCAGCTCATGCAAGGCCAACTGGGAGAGCATGCGGTCAAACCGATACGCTAGGCTCCTCCCGGACAGAATGCAATGCGGGAATAATTTCCAAACACAGTCCATGCAACCGCCGTCCGCAATGGGAGCGTTCTCCACTCAGAGCGATGACTCTCTAACGCGTTCGATCGGTAACAAGCGGTCCAAAATATTACATCGATAGGCGAGCAAAGGCGGTTAGGCGCGTCACATTCGCCAAACCGTGAGCCGGCATCTTTCCCAGTAGACGTGGACGGCCGGAGGCGTAGGTGGGATGACACCCAACGCTACAGGCCTCGAGAAGTGCAGGTACTTTCGACGCACACAGCGCTCTTGCGCAGCAGGATCAACCTGCCAGCACCCAACGGCGCGCTGAACAGCGAATACTTTAGGCGCTTCTCGGAACGGTGGATAAGTAAATTCCTGACATGCTGGGGAAAAAAGTTAATCCCTAAAGACAACGGTCAAGGTCCGCGCCTCCTCGTCGGGCAGGCGATCATGTAAGGACCTTCGTGCGGCTTTCCCGCAACAAAGATACCCCCCCCCAAAAAAAAAAAAAAGAGCGCGAAACAGTGTCTTAATTCAACCGGAAACAGGTTAGGAGTCGGAATGCCAGCCTGATCGAAAATCAGGCTCCACGTTGGGCGCCAGTTTATGCGGGCTTCTAACTCTGATTCCCTCAAACCCTGTCCCCGGATGAATATGACACAGCAATACTTCGCTCTCGGCAAAAGGGTTTATTCACTCACTTATTGCCTGGGGTGTTTCGGGATCGGGGAACGGTCATCAGCGAGGCCGGGGGAGAGTCCGCTGCCAGTGTAGCTGCTCCAAGTCCCAGCGGTAGTCGTCCACCCCGCGTCATGGGGACGTCGTCATCCAGGTTCGCCGTCCGGTCCGTTCGTCAAGTTCGCCACTCAACATCGCGCCCGCACTCCCCCGCTCCAGCGTCCGTGTCCCGTCGAATCCCGCGACAGCGTCTGCCTCTCCTGTCCCTCTGCACGCTTGCTGTCCGCCGTTCGAGAGCTTCGCCGTCCAAGAGAGAGCCTTCCTTTGTCCGGCTTCCCCTTTCAAGCCTTCGCCCCTTTGTTCTGGGAGGCCAGTCCCGTGGCGTCAGTTGGCTTAGGGGAGTGGTCCAGCTGGACCTTGTGGTACGCGAGGCCATGACCGGTGCCCCTGAGGCATGACGTCATCTCGGAGGCATCGAGTCCGAGTTGCCTGGTAATTGGGACCCGGAGGGTCGGTGCGGGGAGAGGCAGCCAGATCTCCACAGTACTTGCAATCGTATAGTGGCGGCTGCAAATCGTTTTTTGGGTACTGCAAATCAAACAGCGGGTACTGAAACCGTTTAGTAGGTACTGAAAACTGCTTAGTGGGTGCTGCAAATGGTTTAGTGTGTACTGCAGATAGTTTACTGGGTGAAGAAAATCGTTTAGTGGGTACTGGAAGCAGTTTAGTGCGCACTGAAAGTATACGAATATCTGTTCTAATGTCTACACAATGCTGGAGCGACCCTCAACAAAAATGAACTATAGTTCGCAAAGAATGTATTAAAGTTGTTAGAAGGTAGGACGCATCCAGGACAGCACAGGCAGAATCACTGCTGACAGAGTAGACGGCAGCTTTCATAAAAATGCCGGCTCCCGAAATCTTGATAGAGCTCAGATCTTTTCTAGTAATGATCAACCATTTGGCCGAATTTCTTTGATGCTGGCAGAAAAGACAAGGCCACTGAGGGACTTCCTATAGCGACGCACGTTGGTGCTGGGGTGAACCACAAAAGACCACCTTTCTACGAATCAAGGTCGACCCTGTGTACGACTTCAGTCCTTACCTACTCTAGCCATTCGAGCACACATCACCCTTTCTTCAGACGTATCATCATACAAACTTGGAGTAGTACTGTTACAAGAAGGCCGAGAAGAAAAAGGCTTCTTGTGGCTTATGCGTGTCATGACGGAAGCAGAAAAAAGTATAATATTTTAGAAAAGAATGCACTCGCTTTCACATGGACATTCGAACAATTCGCAATGCACCTACAAGGCCTAAGGTTTTATGTGAAAACGGACCACATACCGCTGGTGCCGTTATGTTCTACAAAACGACTAGACGATATGACGCCAAGCCTCCAATGGTCGAGGGTACGAGAAGTCATACTGCTCCTCGAGTACGACTTCGCAATCTTACACACAAGGAAAGGAGATGCACACTGCCAACGTAATATCGCGGAAGGTCCTGACATCATAAGATAGACATACAGAAAAGGAGAAAAGTCAAAAAGTATGAATTACTAGCAGTAGAGCTCTTACTTACGTCATGTGAACTACTCAACAAACTCAGCTTAGAATTTCAGAAGGATATAACCACAGAGCGGATCATGTCTTGTGAAAACCAATGGCCTGCAACCACAACCTTACCTCCAGAAGCTAAAAGGCATTTAAAAGTGAACTTCGAATTAACGACTGTTCATGGGCTTTTATGTTAATAAGGAACCGCCAACTCGTAATTCCACCTGTATTGCGACATGAAATTCTCTGACTCCTGCACAGTGAACATCGGGAAATCGCACAATGTAGGACCAGCTAGGTTCGATACCCAGGTATTAGTCAAAAAATCAATTAGTACATCAGCATGTGCCCTGCCTGCCAGAAGTCCCGACGACCAGGTGCAGAGCCACTGCCTAAACCCCTCTACCCGAGCGTTCATGACAAGAAACATGTACGAATCTTTTTAATGTTGGATGGGAAAAACAGCCTAGTAGTTTATGACTATATTTAGAAGCTTTACAAGACGACAACGTGGTTCGAATAACGCGTGCCAAATTTTCTCCTTACGGAGGAAACTTGGCACGCGTTATTCAAACCACGAATATTGCGGTGACGTGTTTGTAGACTGTATTTTGTATGATGCATGAGTAGTGTGACCCCGGCTTTATGCCCTGGTCCCACTATAGGGGGCATTCACTGACGCCATATTTGAGGTCAATGTTCAGAGCGCATGCTCAGAACGAGCTTACATTAATAGCCTGCTAAGACCGGCAATCTTGATGGTTTCGAATGCACGTTGCAAAAGAACTGTGGAAGCTGGCCGTCAGCACGCGCTCAGCAACCACGCACACGGATATGGCCGCCAGTGAATACTCCTATAGCGACAAGCAGAAACGACCGACACGGACAAGCCTCAGGTGCGTGGAGCGCGCACGCGAATGTACCTTTGGCAGGCATGCAATATATCGTGCTTACTTCACGAGCATCGAAAGACAGCGAGCCTTCGCGTGCATGCTGCGCATTCTTGAGATGGGGTCGGTTCATTTGGTTCGGTCTTGGTTGTTTCTGTCCGTCTGGGATTCGGACATTAGAATGGAAGGTGTCGTGTTCAATGACGAATAGGAGACAACAAAAGGTTCGTTCGATTTACCAGCACCTTCTGCACCAGTGCAGAAAAATGTAGGGCAGTATAGGACATATAATGAAAAATGTAGGGCAGTAGAGGCAGTAGGGAAAATGTAGGGACATAGAGGAAATACACTGCCATACACTTTTCTGTACCGATGGAAGACGTGCAGGTAAATCGAACGAGCCTGAAGTTTATAGTCACGATGACACGAGGAGGGGGCAGAGACGCATAATAGGGAATATTCGCAAGGGCGACGTTAGACCGAGCGGTGGGTAAAACAACTTAGCGTCTGATATGAACAATTTCTGACGGTGCGAAAGACATCTGGCGAACACTCACTGTCAGCACGCGCTTGACCACAGAGCACACAGCTATGGCCGCCAGTGAATACCCCATGTAAAAAGCAATCGTTCGTTTGTGTGCTCGTATCGTCTTGTTCATAGGCTACGCTCACGGTGCATAATGATTCACAATTTTCGTGCTCACCGATGCGCCAATATATTGTGTCACGAAACCGTCTTTTTTGTGTATGCTTGTAAAGAAACTTTAACGCTCTAAACCTCGCCGTGACAGCTGTGATAAATCAAGCCCCACACATAAAAACCAACCGCAGTGACTCTATTTTTGTTTTTTCAAGGCATGCTACTTTTTGGTGTTTTTTTTCAGGCATCAGGCTTGGCCTTGGTTGCAACCAGACTTGTACGTAATCCGTTACAAGTAATGAAATTACTTGTTATCCCTTACATTTATCGGTAATTTAGTAACGGAATAATTACATATTTTCTAGAGTAATTTTAAAGTAATTCCCTTACATTTTTACGTAACGGATTCGTTGTAATCCGTTACGCTTTTTTCGGGACCGGCCCCCCCCCCCCCGCTCCCTTTTTTTAAAGAAAAGGTCCTTTTTATTTTGGCAAAGTTGAGCGCAGTGACATTGTCACGCGAATTGACCAGCGCAAAGGGAGGCTGGCACTCTTCAGTTCCGCAAAGCCTCTTTTTTTACACCCTAAAAAATGTCAAAAGATCCAAATAAACATTTCTACAAAAAAATAAAAAAAGGGGGGGGGGGGCAAGTTATATTCGCTTTTTTGTGTCTTTGTTTTTTTTGTCTCTTCCTTGTCGTCGTCTGTCATTACCTCAGTCTCGGGTTTTTCACTAAAATGTTCAGTCGACATCTTCAATAAGAAATGACGCAAAATGTCTGACGAGACTTTCGAGAGCTGTTACTCAAAATACTCTAGGTCAATAAATGGAACAGGTGGCAACAATAAGAACTTGAATAACCTTCTTTCCCTTTGTTTCTTAATTGAGGAAAATATTGTTGAAAGTAACGCCACGAAAGTAACGAATTACTTTTGGGGGTAACGGTCCCTTACTTTTATAAGAGAGTATTTGTAATTGTAAAAAATTACAATTAAGCCTTGAGTAATTGTAAATGTAATTCCTTACTATTTTTCAGTAACGTGTACAAGTCTGGTTGCAACTAGTGATGGACCGAATCTGCCGAACTTCAGATTCGGCAGATTCGGGAAGTTCGAAGGAAAGTTCGGCAAATATTCGGCAAAAATTCGGCTAATGTCTGCGCACGCGCGAGAACGCGACGGGGTCGTGGATTGCAAATGGACGAAGTGCAGTCGTGCAGTCGTGCGGTTGCCATCGTACAGTGTAGTACAACCAGCGGTTACGGCGAGCGGTGGAGTAGGCAACAGGGTAACTGTGCTTTTGTGAGCAAGTGTGGTTCTCTTCAATATTTTCTGCCTCAGGAATAGAAGATCGACCAGTAATTTGCGCAGTCTACTGCGCAAGTAACAAATGATGCGGTACATTCTGGATGACCTGATTTTAATTTGTCATTTCCAGTGATGCGACGAGGTAGTTTAAACATTGGCCGATAGTTAGTTTAAAGCACTCCTCGCAATTATTACAATTCTGTTTTCGGCTAAGAAGTAGTGTGTGCCAAAACAAAAAAAAAAATATCGTTTTTTTTTTCAATTAGCGTTATTTTGTGATTTTCCTGTATCTGCATAAAACTAAACACAGAACTATAATGCAAGACGTTGCACATCCGACATCCCTATCTTCCTAAACGTTCGTGTGTGTCCTAACATCAGAAACTGGCATTTTAAAGGCTAAAAATGAGACGTTGTGAATATGGGACGCGCACTCTCATGCATAGCTGACTTCAAGCGACTCAAATCGAAAAACATGTATATTTCCAATAATATTATTATCTCTTCTGGGGAAGGCTCAACAACCGTTGCATTCGTTTTCGCGCACAAAACGGTGACTCCCAGAGAAAGCAAGAACGCAGCGTGATTGCCTTCATTTTAACAATGTATACATGTACACACACATGCAGGCTTGCGCTGATAATGCGTCGAAACCGAAACTCTCGTAGCGTGATTCGTGACTGCGCCAGGCTTGCTTCTAGCTCTAGCCAACCTTGTTGTCACGCCACTTCTGCAAGGAATCACTAAAATTGCCAGTAAACACACAAAAACGACACCAAAACAATTATCTTGTATAATATCACCTTATTTAGTAATAACTGTGTCAATATGCGTTACATGTTGCATTTAAGTTAAGAAAAAGAAGCATAAAACCTTTTTTCGGCAGAAAGAACTAAATATCAACGTTATGTCTGGTAACAATGTATTTCTGCCGAATCGTTTCCTAATCTTTAAAAAATTTCAGCAAAAGTTCGGCTTTGCCGAATCTTAAGATTCGGCGCCGAACTTTCGATTCGGCAAAAGTTCGGCCCATCACTAGTTGCAACCACGGTGTAAGATATACAAGCGCGGACATCGCGCGCGTCGCAGCCGCCAGATAGAGTCCTCTATAGACCTTGGTTGCAAGTAGTGCCACCAGATGACTCTTCGATAAGCGGCTAGTGGTAGCCTGTCGCATGGCCCGTTTTCCACGCTTCTCTATGGGAGACATGCTTGTTCTTTAACTCGTTTCCTGTGTGTATCGCGTCACGAAGGACTTGGTACTTGAGCTACGCGTGTCGTTTAGACGCGGCTTCGTCATTGACCCTAGTTTCGTGCCTCAACGGCTGCAAGAATGGTTTTATGAGCGCGTTGAAGCAGAGAAGATATCTGGACCGGTGTTCAAGCCATGGAGCGTCCTTGGAGGCCAGAGCAGACGCGCCGAGCGGAAAGCGCGTGTACTTGGGTGACGTGGCAACGAGATTACTTTTTTCGTTGTTGTTTTAGAGCGCAGCTCTTAGGCGTCCGTTTCCGGCCTGAGCGGCGTCGCCGTCGGCGTAACCGCGCGGTGCATTATGGGAAATGTCCCATAATAGTATTATGGGACATACTGTATTATGATAATACACCGCACGAGCCCCCTCCCCCTCTGGGGGTCACGTGACACCGGGGGGGGTCACGTGACCCGCCGAGATCACGTGACCCCACGTGACCCCCAGGTCACGTGACCCCCGAGGTCACGTACCCCCGAGGCACGTGACCCTCCCCCCCCCCGAGGTCACGTAACCGCCCCCCCCCCGAGGTCACGTGACACCCCAGGTCATGTGACTCCCCAGGTCACGTGACCCCCCCCCCGGAGGAGATTGAAAAATTAGGGGAGGAGGAGGAGAAGGGGGGAGGAGGGGTATACTTTCCCCTGAGTACCCTTCCCTCCTCCTCCTCAAGAGCTGCGCTCCAATTCGGCGTTACAGGGTGTTGTAAACGGCTTTCACTTTTCTTTATCTTCTTTTCACAGTTGCGCCGTCAGGTCGGCGGAGCTGCTGTCAGCATAGGCTACTCGCAGGCGCGCGCCAATAGAACTTTATCTGGTCGTTCGTGTCGAAGTGTTCGACGTACTGTTGTCCTCAACTAAAGAGTACCTCAAAGGGCAACTCCGCTGCATTTTTGTTTTTGAAAAAAACAAAACAATGCAGTCCTCTTCAGTATCACCCAGGGAGACCCCACGTCAAATATTACGACGTTGTTCTAACTAAATGCTTCTTAAACGGCCCGGAAAACTTTGCAACACTCCAAGTTGCCGAAATCGATTCTCGAGCGGGCGAATCGAGGCGCAACCAACAGCGCAGTCAAGGCTACGGCGTGGACGTAGCCAACATTGAAATAAACGTCATCACCCTTGCCCCCTTTTGCTTGTTTTTACTTTTCCGGGCAAGTGTAACGGGTGACGTCAGCAACGTTTCCTCACGGTGCTCAGCAGCGTCCACGTGATTGACGTAACGCGCCTGCGCAGCCCGCTTCTTGGGAGCCGTCCGGCTGCCCCGCCGTGGTCTCCCGCGTCACAACCGCGGTCGTCGTCTCTCCGTTTGTGATTGAGTTTCGTCCACACTACGGATACTACGTGCGCAGACTTAGGCCGCAGTTGTGCAGACGTCGTCGATTATCGTAAACACCAAAACGTGGTGGAGAGTGCCACTATTGAAAAATTTCATTTGTATGAGACATTTCTTTGTGCAATAAACACATGAATCATACAAGATATATAAGAACATATAAGAACCATATAAGAACTATATAAGATATATAAAAACCATATAAGAAGCTTGTAAGAAGTTTCTTATAAGTTTCTTATATGGTTTTTATGTGTTCTTATATATCTTATATAGTTCTTATATGGTTTTTATATGTTCTTGTATATCTTGTATGATTTATATGGGTTTATTGGACACAAAAAATTTCTCGTACAAATGGCTTTTTCACTAGGGGCGGTGCAGACGACACTTCCGCCTGACACACGCCCGCCCCAATCCCGCTCATCGTTGCGTTGAGGTTCAGGTGACATCTCGCACCACGTGATAGCCATGTTTCTTGGCAGCCCGAGGCCAATGTTTCCGGACGGAGCTGAAGTTTCGGTTTCGATTTCTGCTCGTGTTTAAAATTAGATTTAAAAAAATATGTATTCAATTTTTCGTGAAGGAAATGCGTAATGTCTTCTTACTAGAGCTTTTTAATGTGAAATCACTCATTACCCCAAAATCTTCGGAATTCAGTGGAGTTACCCTTTAAAGGGTAACTCTGGTCAAAAGTCGAACCGAATTAAATGACTGATACTGATTTACGGAGACTAAATACAAGGACTGACAAAACATTACACTAATGGGAAACCACGATCAACTCTAAAACCGATATTAAAAATGCTACTGCCAGCTTCTCAGCGGGCCTTCAGAGGATTGGCTGTTCGTGAAGCAACCTTGTGTTTGATGTCACCTTCGTACTCAAGGAGGTTACTTGTTCGTACTGCCACTTCATTCGCCGTGTTTTTTTTTTGTTTTTTTTTTTTGCTGCATTTTTGGCCGTTTTGGCGGTCGATTTCTTGTCATGTTATGTTTTTGCGGCCGTAGTTTGTAAGCGCTGCTCAGCGGTCAAGCAGGAAAATTATTTACTCCTCCTGGTGCGGAAAGTGGTATTCACAGGCGTCCATAGTTTTATGGCTATCCCTGCTTAGTGCGAGCTTAGTGTGGTATTCGCTGGCATTCATAGTTTTGAGTGTTCCGGCTTAGTGCGAGCTCACGATTATCTTCCACAGCGCTTCTGAAACGTGCGTTGCACGCACCAAGATTGTAGTGTTCTCAAAAGATAAGTGGGGCTCGTTCTGAGTCTGCGCTGAGCTGTTATTAATCGCGGCGAACTCACTTTTCGGACGGAAACTTTATGCATGTGTATTAATATTTGCTACCGATGTTTGATATATCAACGACGTAAAGCAGTCGAACAGCCCTAGCATCTTGTCCGAATGATCGTAACTTCTCCTTCGACTAGGCCAGTGGTACGACTAGCCTATAGTCACAAGACTCGAGTATGCTCGAGCGCCGGAAGTTTCGGTTTCCCCGTAGACCTCCGAAACAAACCTTTAAGATAAAATATCTACAAAAATTACACAAAGGATTGAAAAAAAAATATATTGCACCTCATAATTTAGGGACACCTCCTTCACGAAAAACAGTCGTAACCCTAGAATTCAGGAAGTGCACCGGAGTTGCCCTTTAGCTGTATTAACCATGCATGGTTGTAACACACCCCCATTCATGTGCACTCTACACGTATCTGTCTTGTACTCTCACACAACGGATACTATTTTTCGCCGTAGCTATCTTTAATAGCGTGAACCTCAGGTGCACTCAGCGATAGCGGAAAGTGGCCCTTGGATCGCCGCAAGGGCTTAAGCGATAGCAGCATAGTGCGTTTCTTTTATTGCAATTAAGAGGTGCAACACTCTTCGATTGCGCTTGCGTTTTGTCAGAGAAGTCCTCTGCCTTTTTGTTTTGTTAAGCAAAAAATCTTTTAGATCATTTTTGCTTACTGTGGCTGGTTGATTGATTTTAATGAGAGAAACAGAGAGAGGTTAGCATGGTCGTTTGTTCTAGCTGGCTACTCTGCATTGGGCTTTCATTGAACAGCCGCAACAAGTATAAACGACATATGCGCCCACGTGGGGTGCACGTGACCCTGTCACGTGTGAGTTTGGTGGTTGGTTCTAGGCTGTAGCCGATAGCGTGGTGCTCGCTTCCGTCCGGTAGGGTTTACGTGACCGAAGCGAAGGCGAGGGCAGCAAGCCCTGCGAGGCTGTCAACCCAAGCAGCACAGAATTTGGCCAAGAATTGGCCAATAGCTGGCGATGGTCTTTTGGCCAATGGCCAAAGAGTGGCCAAATTTATCGGCCAATGCTTGGCCGATGGTTGATGGCCAGTGGCCATTGGACAATGGCCAGAGAAAGGCCAGACATCAGCCAATGTCTGGCCACTGTCTGGCCACTGGCCAAAGGACCATTTCCAGCCATGTGTCACTACTGCGTGGTGCACGTTAAAGACCGCAGGCTAGCGGTTGTACTGCACTGGCTAAATTGCTCATCTACAGCGAGTGACTCGTCGCAACTTTAAAATGGCTGACCAACGACTCGCTGTATAAATATCCACACAACCCCAATTATTATTATTTCCAGCCATTGGCTATTGGCCAATGATTGGCCGATTCTGTGCTGCTTGGGGAGACGACGAGGCCTAATGAGCAGAAGACGGACCGCGAGCAGCTCGTCGCGGTCCGTCGTGTGTCCGGAAGGTTTTACCAAACGCTACATGAAGGATGGACGCGTTGCGCGATGTGCCAGCTGTGCGCGCCGCAGTACTGCGCTCTCTCCCTTCGGTAGGCATTACGAGCGCAACGCGAAGGAGCGAAGGCAAGACCCGTGAGATGTGCGAGACCATGATGGGCAGACGACGGACCACGACGAGCGGAAGAGCCGAGCCGCTGAAACTTTGAAAGTGTGTGGAGTTGCGAGACTAAGATGGGGCTTTGCAGTGTGAAAGGCTGCAGAAACCTTCCACGGGAAGTTTCGTTCACCGGCATGTCCCTGCTGGATTCCGCCCTGAACTTTACAGTAACGTGAACTTATAAGCGGTTCTCTTAAATTTCCGAGAACCATCAACCTGCTCAAACGACGGACTTTGGCACTCTGTTTTGTAAACAGCGACTGAGCTTCATCGAAGTGAAGTTTCGTTTGCTTCAAATCTGATGACATCGACAGTCGTGCCAGGTATCTATGTGCCCCTGCTAAGTCAAATTGAGCTGGTCCAACGTTGGTCAGGATATCTATTATTAAAACACCATAGTGAAACTCAACTGCATGGTTCAAGGTTGGTTGCGATGCAAACCAAGAGCACCCCTTACACGTATTTTAATGTTGTGTGAGCGCTCCACAAAGCCTTTCACACGGGCGTGCACAAAAATAATCACTAAAAATTGTAAGTATTGAAATATCTAATGCAAAACTAATTTCTAAAGCTGAACGAAATCACGCACACTGTTAGAACTGACGAGGGTGGAGTGTGTGGCGAGTTGGTGATTCATAATGGTTAAAAAGCGCAACAGGACAACGGACAGAAAGGAAGACACAGACACAGCGCTACTTACAACTGAACTTTATTTTCGTTGTCACTCAATATATATACCGGTGCCAACATAAGCAAGTTCAGAAAAATATACAAATACACATTGCTAAAGGCTAAAATTGTAATATCACTCATCGCACCATCTCAGACTAGTCATCCCTGGCTGAGGAACAGCTATTCTTTATCCGACAAAGATACAGAGGGTGCGTTGACTGGGGCTGCAGTGTGTCAGCGCACCCTCTGTGTCTTTGTCGGATAAAGAATTGCTAATCCTCAGCCAGGGATGACTAGTCTGACATGGTACGATGAGTGATGTTACAATTTTAGCCTTTATCAATGTGTATTTGTATATTTTTCTTAACTTGGTTTTGTTGGCACCAATATATATATTGAGTGACAACGAAAATAAAGTTCAGTTGTATGTAGCGCTGTGTCTGCGTCTTCCTTTCTGTCCGTTGTCCTGTTGCGCTTTTTAACCATTGTTAGAACGATGATATCAGCTTGCACTGTGGTAACGAAGTGTAAAAGCATAATTCCTTCAGTTTATTCTTACACGACGAAATGAAAGTCAGCAGGCGCAGTCAGCTCCCGCGATCATGAGCAGACCAGCGATAGGGTGTACTAGAATGAGGAGGTGTACCGTCCGGTGGCAGTGACAGTGTTCCGATGCACAAGCACGCCGGTGAGGGCGCTGTGGAGCAGAGCGCCGCAATCCCATGGCTGACGGAGTCCTGGCGGTCGCAGCGGAAAGGCTTTATTCGAAATGAAAATGAGATGTATTCTTTAATTGTTTTTCATTGCTCGGCTGTGAAAAAAAAGAGTTCCGTTCCTATTTTATATTCCTGTTAAAAAGCGTGTCTTTGCGCGAGCGGCAGAAGTTTATATTCAAAGTGCAAATGTCGTTTGGGAACGGTCAGTTGCTGACATAGTCTCACTTATTTGATTTTTTTCCCGCTTTGGTGTTGTAGAAGAATAATTTTCTATCTTGTCATATACCAGCATTAAGAAAGCGAAGTTTGAGTATGACATGATATGCGATGCTTTCCTATCCAGTTTAGTGACAAAGCTCTTTTAATTATTCTTTCGGTGGCTGTAAATTTTGCAGTATTTTAAATACCTAGTTTTTGTTATGATGTTAAAACAACTTTTTTGTGTAGCATAAACCGAATATTTTTCATTTCTGCATTCTCAACTAAGCCAAAGTTTATACACCAGAAAATGCCTGAATTGATCTCTAGTTAGCATGCATCATATAAACTATAAACACAAAAAATCTGGCAAGATAAATGGAGCATCTTCAACTGCCTGCAGTATATTGAAGATCAGTCCCACTTAGAAGACGAGCTGGAGAACAGCTAGGGCAGATAATCCACACCTTTGCATTTTAGTTTATTTTTGACTAATTATAAATTATTCTTGTTTAACAAAAACTGATCAGGAGGCCCCAGGAACGCCTTCCTCTTTGCTCCGGGGTGGGCCACCACCACTCTGACCTGCGTTCAATCATGTCTCACGCCAACCTGGACACCGACCTGAACACGGTCCCATATATCAACTTGAGCTCCAACGAAGACGACACTTCCTGTCAGCCTCCTGCAGGTACGAATGACAATTCTGACACCGCAGACATCTTTGAATCGTCGGACACCGAGATCCTTGACACGGAAGCAGCACCTGATGGCGACATCGCTTGGGAATCTCCGAATTCCCACAAGCGTCGATATCAGAAACGATTGTGATTAACTTCCGAGACAGAGTGTGCCCGTACGCAGAGCCTCACCTTAATATTTGTGGCTGCAAAGCGAGGCGATTGTATCACCAGCCTCAGCAGCATAAAGCTCTCAGACACTTTGGAGCTTATGTGTCCAGTGCATCATTCAAATCAGACCAAATGAACGTTTCAATCTAATTTCCGTGGACGTCCGCAATGGACTTACCACAAGTCTGCTTCACTGCTTTAATACAAAGTATTAAAGCACTAAAAAAGGTATCATTGTTGTGAAAAAGAAAATCGAAACGTTGCGACATTTCAAATTGTGTCACTAGTGAAAACTGCGAAAATCGCAAGTTGCAGTTTTCTGCCATTTCGAAGCCCAAAACTCAAGAACAGAAATCTTTCCGTAGTTTTATTTGCAGTTTCGTTCTATGTCACATGTTTTCCGCCAACATTTATTTTTTCCGTCATTTTTTGAAGATCCATCATTTTTTCTTGCACGACTTGAGATGAAATCACCCAATACAGGTTTTCTTACCGTGAATATAGCGCTTCAGATGTTTAAGGGCAGCTTCAATGCAGGTCTTTTCCGTTTTCTTTGATTCAGATAAAACCCGTTTGCAGGTTACTTTTATGGTTTTCTAGTACTTACCAAAAGAGCGAACGTATGCTCACGTGCGACAGAACCACTAATCACCGGCGTCGAGTTCAATTAGAAAACATCTCTTTCGGATCCTCATAATAAATTTCAGATTTTCGATTAACACAGGAAATTTGTGCGTCGACTATTACGTGACGAAACATTTACCCAAAAGCTCTACACCAGAATGCGTGGTACAATAACGTCTATGAAATAAGGTCGAAAATTTTATCAAATTATGTCCTGAGTAGACTTTCAACATGACTAGGTTGTTTTTACATCAAACCAGAAAAACAAGCACTGAATAAGTTAAGGGCAATACAAAGAGGCTTACCATTTTTGCTCGCTACATGTGATGTGTATGATTAGGTCGAAACGGGCAAGCAAGACTTGGTCGGCTCAGACACCACACAGAAACGAACTCTAATCACAAAATCCCGGGAATCAAATTCAATTGCTCGTTGACACTCAGTGTGGCCAAAGGGTGTAGGCTTGACCACCTTCGTCTAAGCTAAACATTTTGTCTGTGTCCCTACGCGGGGACCTGAAGAGATCGGAGTGACAGCCAATAACGTTGAGATTGCTCACAACAACGCTAGCTCCTTTCTTTTTGCTTCTATGAACAAATTCTTGGGAATGGCAACAAAAGGATTTCGAAGTTGGTAATCCGTAGCTTTTTCTACTCAGAAGAGCTAATGGTAGCTCGAAGGCAGCTTGCCTGTACAGGGTGATCAAAGAAAGTATTGACCCTCAGAGACCAATCACCCTGACGCCCGCAGAAGGGTTCCATATTTCTGTCGTGATGAAATATACTTATTTTCGACAATCTTTCTTCTGTTTGGGGATGACGACGTTTAATCCCCTCAGGTCGGCATGGTTTGGACAAACATCTCAGAGGTTCGACTATAAAGTGTTCAAACTTCGAACTTTGAAAGTTCGAATGTCCGGTGCTCGGATAGAAACGTTTTGAATCCATCAAAGTTTCGTTCCAGGTTGTGGTTTGCACAGTCCGCGCAGCATCGCCGGGGGGGGGGGGGGCTGCTATGTCTCGGGAGGGGCTCGGGCCCCTGCATCCCCCCCTGGATCCGCCAATACACCAGACAGTGTATTGTATGTACCTAGACGTACACAAGGCATTCGACGCCCTTCCTCATGCAACAATCCTCCAGCGGCTACAGCATTTCGGCATTACAGGAAGATTGAATAGTTAGTGCATGCCTTCCTCACTGGAAGATCATTTTCCGTACGAGTTCCTGGCGTCATCAGCAGCCGCCGTTCGTCGACACAAGGCAGTGCTTTGAGCCCTTTTCTTTTTATTCTTGCAATGGCTGCTTTCCCTTTCAGTTTAACCACATTACCTATATGCTCTGCAAGTGTTCATATTTTCATATATGCTGAAGAGACGGCACTGCGGTGCGTCGTTCCTTCAAAAGCTGCAAAAACTATTGAATCATAGCTTCAAAGGGCGCTTGACAAGGTTGTGAAGACCACAAAAAGGTCTAGGACTCACGCTTTCTGTCGACAAAATGCATTCCTATGCTACCGTCCCAATGGAGCTCCGAGCAGACCTGTAGGTAATGCACTGAAGAGAGGTGAAGCCTTTTCTCAGCACGTTACCACTCAACGGTACCTGGCCGTCTTACTTGACAACCACGTCACCCGAAGTCCGGAAGCAAAACGCCTGCTCATTCAGTGTCGTCAATTGACGGGCGTTATTCGAAGCTTCCACCGAAGTAGCATGGGCCACTCTCCACAAGGTCTCCTATCACGATACCATGGACTCATCCTCTCTAGAATACTTTATACTGTACCACTCTTGAACCTCGGGAGGTCCCTAGTACAAGAGATCGAACAATTTTATTGTTGAGCACTGCGACTATGTCCCGAGCTCCCCCGATTTTCTGTAAACATAGCAACACTAGTAGAAGCAATACAAAACCCACTATCTCTCCATATAAGAGAACGAGCAATGCGCCGCCTTGCGAGACTCCACAGCACCACGTCGGCAATATACCTACTTATTAGGCTCCGCTCACAACCACTCTCTTGCTTCGGAGCTATGGCAATACAATTCGAAGAGCAAACTGGACCCCCAAAAAACCTTTTCCACCCCAACCTTCTCACAATACTTTACCCCCTTTGGATGTGACCAACACTCTTCCATTCCTCAAGCGAGAAGCATCTGTAGCTCCTATCGTAGCTCGTTCTCTTGCCGAAGATCAGCTCGACGAAAAGTACGGTGGCTAATTGTATGTTTTCATCGACGGGTCGACTAAACCTGAAACGGAAACTTCCACTGCGGCATTTCTAATCTCCTCGAGCAACGTGCAGCAAGCCGACAGGCTCAACTTCTAAACAACATCAGCATCTGCGGAGCATCAACATCTGCGGAGCTCCAGAGCCTTGCCATCTGCAAGGCTCTGGAGGTGCTGCTCAAACTTGAACCTTGCTCAGTTGTCGTACTAACGGATTCCAGAAGCGCCCTCTGCCATCTTGAAAACCTGGAACACGCACCCCCACTTGCGCAGGAAGCTGCCCACATAGGCCGCAAGGTTGAAGCAAAAGGATGGAAGCTAGCCTTCCAGTGGATCCCGTCCCACTGTGGCATTAAGGGCAACGAGCAAGTCAACTTCCTTGCAGATGAGGCTCATGATCGAGAAGTCCCATAATACTTTATACCACGATTCAGCGAGGCCAGGTGTATCATAAATCTCATCACAAGAATGCGACATCCCCACGAAGTAGCAGCTTGTGGTAACGCTCCTTTTCCCTACCTGAGTCCAAACTTAAACGGAGAGAGTCCAGCCTTCTGCATCGCCTGAGAGCAGGCTGTTGATTTACGGAGAAAATATTACACAAGATATCACGGAAAAATAACCCAAACTGCGTCACCTGCGAGATCCCAGACGACACAGAACACGTACTGTGGTTGTGTCCGAGATATGACACCGCTCAAACAGAACTTTGAGCCCCTCTGCAAGCAGCTGGCGCCGCGGTGACCACAGCCCGCCATTTGATGCTCCCGAAATGGGGTAAACGACAAACTGAGCTCACCTTTCGAAAGGTCATGAAGTTTCTTTAAGAAAGTGGCCTGGCATCCCGACTTTAATGCGTTATTTGCGAACCGACAGCTTCAATTTGACTTGTTAGTTTTGAACTGTGATGTCTGCGAGAGCAGAGCTATGACATTCTGATCGTATCTATTCGACATCGCAAGTGAAACGATTAGCCACCCGGGTTTTGTTCTGCCTGGTGTGACACTTTGTGCCTTAATACTTCAATAACCATGTGCAGTTCACCACACTTTTCACATTTCGAGCTCCCCCTCACTCAACGTGGTTTTAGGCAACACACTCTACCCCCAACATCCGAAATTACCTATTCAAATTTCGTGGTTTGCCGCGACGTTCAGAACTTTCTACCCAATACCCTTTCATTTCTTCTATTCCCCTCTCCCCTGCCCGTGCGTGTCTTTCCCCCGTGATGGGCGGATAACATTTACGATTTGGCGTTCCCCATTTTCCCATCTAATCATTACAACAACAACAATCCCACTTGGAGAAATATGTTTTCCTTGACATGTCACACAAGTCACACATTTTTCTTACACTTTTTTATTTCTTTCGTAGCATCATTTTTTTTTTTCCTCTGGAATCAGACTATTCCATTCCGCGAACAGGGAGGCACCGTACGGCGTTCGAAACAAGGAGTGTTTCTCTTTGCATGTGTTGTCATCCACGTTGCACCCTGGCACAAAGCACCACCACTCTGTATTTTTCTTCGCCGTATTTGACATCGTTGTGTGTTTATTTTTTCTTCGGCACAGCTAGCAGCCACACAATATTGTATCGTTCCACACACGCAAAAATATCCACAGGGTCTCTTATGTTATCCCTAAGACGACTTGAAGGCGAAAGCCCAAGCGCCGATGTAAACGTGATAGCGAACCTCCCAAGACAGCGCGCTCTTCTGACGACGCACTTTTGGCGCGGTTTCATTGATATCTTTCGTTTTGCTGCCTTTCGTGTCGCCGACGTTTTCGTACTTTTCGTGTCGCCGACGTGTTTTCGCTCAAGGACTTTGAAGGTCGACTGGACGATGAGACATATAAGGCTTTCGCCTTAATAAGAAGAAAACAAGAAGTAGTCACGCCAGTACGTCTTAAGCTAGCCTCGCGCTAAACGCTGCCTGACCGGCCTCCTGGCCCCGCTGTGACTGGCAGCGCCATCCCAGGCCCCTGCAGCAGAATTGGGCCACACGACGCCCAGCTCCTATGGAGAGGCTGACGCGGTCGGCGCACCTCCTATTTCTAGTACACCCTATACACGGTAGAACCTGGCGCCACTCAGTACGTAGACCAGGTCGTACATGCAACCATGTACCATTCAATGGTGGGCGAACGCGGGCTTCTTTGTAAATGGCGTGCATGGTACACATTGTGTGTTACCATTGTATTGCCACGATAGTGTGGCAAAGGGGCGAATGAACCATTTTATGAAAATCGCTATTCCAGGAGGTTCTGGTATGGAAATACGTAAGCACGTGCTCAAGCGAACACGGGCACTCCCTGGACCAAGGGAAGCATTCACTGGCGGTCATAGCTGTGTGCGCCACTGCTAAGCGAGTGCTAATGGCAAGCTTTCACAGTTCTTATGCAACGTGTTTTCCACACCATTGAGATTCTCTTGGCTGCCTGTTCATGTGAGCTTGTTCTGAGCATGCGCTCTACTCAACGCCCTCAAATATGGCGTCCAGTGAATATCCCTATAGCCCGCAGTGACCAACATGGGGCTCTTCCAAAGTCTTTCTTTGCCCTATTTTGTGGCTTATCTTTTTGCTCCCAAGTTCGTTCTAAGACGCTTCTTCCGTCTCTTTCCAAATGCGCGCTTTCTTTCATCCTGGGAACCCCTGAACCCCATCTTCTGCCAGGTGGCGCCAGTTATTTTCAGAATACGAAAATGAGTGTAATGGTGGACTGTGCTTAAAAAGCCTAAATCAAAGTGGCGGCGATTCAGCATCAAAGATGGCGATAGGCTTCGCGAAACACACGGCGTAACTTAGAACGTGGGAGGACTGCGTCGCGCCGAGGCAGTCAACTTGCGTCACCTCGGAAAGCTCCAAACGAGCGCCGCGGCTCCTCCGAGGCTCTTCCACGTCTGGCCTATTCTTTCCCGTCCCCCAGTGGCCCGGTGGGACGGAAACCGCCCGCACCGACAAAACGGTTGCGCCGCTTTGACGCCTCGCCAAGTCTGCGTCGGGTGATCGTCTGGTGTTGTCAAAGAGGGGCACCGCGTCCCGCTCATAACTCAGACGGCACTGTCGCCCTTCACGCAACTGACGTATATTTAGATGGGCCACACTTCTGCGTTGGACGGTGCCGAGCACGGACCTGTCAGCGTCGGCCACCGGCGGAGGCGCATGACCTGTTGTCGTCGTGGGTGTCGGCGCGGAAGATCAAACGTGTTTTGAGCCTGAGTCCCGTTGACAGACGGGCGGACACGACTGTCGAACTCTTGGCGCAGGCCGCTGCGACGACTTCACGCGGGGTGCGGTGGCGTATCGGCGGGACTCCGCGCGGGCGCGTGGAGTAGCGAGTTTTAGCATTGCGTACGCGAGTGCACGCAAGCACTGTGCCTTGCATCTTGGATTGGCGAATGGCGACAACGAGCATGCCCTGCGTGGAGCACGCAACGCTAACGCAAACGCGAAGAGCTTGCGTTCGCTCCTAAAACTACTAAAACTCTCTACTGTGGATGTGCGTTTGCAATCTAGTGGCGTGGAGAAAAGCGGCCGAAAAGGCGGAAACACTTGCAGACGATCAATGCGTCCTGCACCTCCTCGCAACTCCCTCCCCCTCCCCCTTTTTTTCTTCTTCTTGTCATCACACGTTTTGAAATCCATTTTACGCAGCGTATAAACGGTTCACTGTTTTCGTTTTTTTTTTCCTTCAAGTTCGAGGATGTTTTTTCGGCGTTTATTATTTTTTTCGTAATCAGAATTTTTCGGTGTTAATTTTCAGTGCCAGGCAAGATATCCGGGTTAATGGGGACTAATGTCATAAAATAAACAAGGCAAAGCTGTCCTTTCCACTGAAGTATAATATACGAGAAGAAAAACATTTACAGTTTTTTTTTCTTCATCGAAATACAAATCATGCATCGCCCAGCTCTCAGTGCCTGAGCAAATGTAACGCCATCGATCCGGACGAAATGGCGAAGTTTCAGGACTGATTTTCTCGAAGTTTGAATGGGAAAAATGGGGCCCGTGCCGGGTAGCTGGCACCATTCAGCTACATATGCATTCGTGGGCGACGTCGGCCGTCATTTTTCCACCGAAATTTTTCGAAGACGCTCAAAACCTTTGAACCAAGATAACAGCAAGCTGTCAAACATTCTGCATCTGGTCCAGACCGCTTACATTCGGGCGGAGGCTGAGCTTGAATCGCTGCGTGCATTTTCGCGGTGAAAAAACAAATAAACGCTGTAAACGTTTCTCAGAGACACCCTGTACTACCTTCACCAACTTGCACAAATCACAACCTTATACGTACGGTTATTCGTTGTCGGGGTTTGTTTGTTTTCAACGACAATTTTAACGTCCACTTTGTTTTTATCTTTTTCTGATGGTCGTGTCCCCATTGTTTTCCGTGTGCCCTCGTTTGAGATTGCCCTTCAGCTGTACCCTGTTTCACGTTAAGAAAAGCAGGACAAGATCCTCCACGCAAGGCCCTACACTCTTTCCACTTTATCCGAGCGAACGCTGGAGAGAAGGGAGTCTCCTCACCGACTCGCCCCCTCTTTGGCCTCCTCTCCAGCATTCGCTCTGCTAAGGTGGAAAGAGCGAAGGGCCTCTTCAAAACTCCAGCGCTCGCCGTCTCGCGGACGGACAAAGAACCAGAGGAGCGGGGATGGCGGCGGAGACGGTGGCACGGACTGCCGGCCTTGGTGCTGCTGTTACTGCATGGTTCTGGTCGGCATGTTCGTGCGTCATGCAGTTCTAACGAAAAAAGCGATTGTGTAAAAATGGGAATATTTGTTTTCAGCCTCGAAACTTTTAAAATTCCGCATGCTCCTTTTCTTGTCGCACGTCGACATTTTCGTCACCTGTGATATGCTCCTGCCCTAACCGTTTCATATTTGCAGCCAAATAAATTAATTTTAGCACACTGACCAGCGTCTGTGAGCAAATGAACGGAAAATCCTAGATAACCCATTTCCAGTTTCTTCCACCATCTTGGAACTACCTCCCCGCAATCTACAGGGCATTAGAGTTGCAAATAGTGAAGGCAGAGAAAGCGTTTATTTTCTAAGGTGAATGGATCACGAATAAGATAATAGTCTAACAATATGCTCCGAAGGAAGGAATAGTCCAAACAGAAGTTACTCCGAATGATAGAATAGTCTAAACAGAAATTGCTCCGGTTGAAAGAATAGTATAAAAAGAAATTGCTCCGATTGAAAGAATAGTTAAAAAAGAAATTGCTCCGATTGAAAGAATAGTTAAAGAAGAAATTGCTCCCATTGAAAAAAAAGTCTTAAAACAAATTTCTCCAAATGAAAGAGAAGTCTAAAAAAATTGCTCCGAGCGAAAGGATAGTCCTGTAAGAAATTGCTCCTATTTAAAGTATTGTCTAAAAAAATTGTTCAGAATAAAATAATAGTCTAAAATGAAATTGCTTCGATTGAAAGAATAGTCTAAAAGAAATTGCTCAGAATGAAAGAATAGTCTAAAGAGAAATTGATTCAAGTGAAAGAATGGTCTAAAAAGAAATTGCTCTGATTGAAAGATTGGTTCTAAAAAGAAATTGCGTTCAGAATGAAAAAATAACATAAAAAGAAATTGCTCCAGACTTAAAGAATTCCTCCGAATGAACGTATCATAAAGAAACTGCTCCGAATAAAAGAATAGTCAAGAGAAATTGTTCCGACTAAAGAATATCCCAAAAAGAAATTGCTCCGAATGAAAGAATAGCCTAAAAGAAATTGCTCCGATTGAAAGATTAGCCTAAAAATAATTCGCTCCTTATAAAAGAATAGTCTAGTAAGAAATCTCCAATGAAAGAAAAGTCTAAAAAGAAATAGCTTCGATTGAAAAATCGTCTAAAAAGAAATAGCTTCAATTGAAAAATCGTCTAAAAAGAATTGCTCCACATGAAAGAATAGTCTACAAAGAAATTGCTCCAAATGAAAGATATACTGTAAAAAGAAATTGCTCCGAATGAAAGATACAGTCTAGAAAGAATTGCTCCGAATGAAAGAATAGCCGGAAAAGAAATTGCTCCGAATAAACTAATAGTCTCAAAAGGAATTGCTTCGATTGAAAGAATAGTTTAAGGAGAAATCGATCCGAATGAAAGAAGTCTAAAAATAAATTGCCCTGATTGAAAGATTGGTCTAAATAGAAATTGCTCCGATGAACAGAATAGCTTAGAAAGAACTTTCTCCGCTTGAAAGAATAGCCCAAAAATAAATTCCTCCGATACAAAGAATAACATAAAAAGAAATCGCTCCGAATGAAAGAATAGCCTAAATAGAAAGCGCTCCGAATGAAAGAATAGTCATAAAGATAGATGTGCTCACCAATGGAAAGAAAAGCCGTCAAAAGAGATTGCTTCGAATGATAGCTATAGTCTAAAGAGACATTACCCTGTTTGAAGGAATGATCAAAAATCAAATTGCTCTTTATAAAAGAATAGTCTATACCCGTTTTCACCTCAAGAAAACAGTAAGCTTCGCGCATTATTCATGACGCCGACGCTGAAATAGCTCTCGCCACATTTGGTTGTCGGAAGCACAGCGATTACTTCGGCGTTTGAAACGAGTACTCCTCGATAAGATAACATTGTATCCACTCCAAAATGCTAATAAATATATTTTAGATCTCCACTAAAGGTAAAAATTAGTACTCCATCTGAACGAAAGCTCATACAATTGCATATGGTTCTTGAGTGAAAACAGGTATAGTACAGAAATACTCCGATTGAAAGAAAGGTCAGAAAAGAAATATCTCGATTGAAAAGAATAGTCTAAAAAGAAATTTCTCCAAACGAAAGATATAGACTAGAAAGAAAATGCTCCAAATGACATATATAATGTAAAAATAATTACTCCGAATGAAAGCTATAGTCTAAAAAGAAATTGCTCCGATTGAAAGAATAGTATTAAAATAAATTGCTCCTTATAAAAGAATAGTCTAGTAAGTAATCTCCGTATGAAAGAAAGGTCAAAAAAGAAATAGCTCCGATTCAAAAAATAGTCTAAAAGAAACTGCTCCAAATGAAAGAATAGTCTAGAAAGTAAATTGCTCCAAATGAAAGATATAGAATAAAAGAAATTGTTCAGAATGAAAGATATAGTCTAGAAGAATTTGCTCCGAATGAAAGAATAGTCTAGAAACAAATTGCTCCGAATGAAAGATATAGTCTAAAAAGAGATTGCTCCGATCAAAAGAATAGTCTAAAAATAAATTGCTCCTTATAAAAAATAGTCTAGTAAGAAATATCTGATTGAAAGAAAGGTAAAAAAAGAAATAGCTCCGATTGAAAAGAATAGTCTAAAACGAAATTGCTCCAAATGAAAGAATAGTCTAGAAAGAAATTGCTCCAAATGAAATATATAGTGTAAAAAGAAATTGCTCCGAATGAAAGCCATAGTCTAAAAAGAAATTGCTCCGATTGAAAGAATAGTATAAAAATAAATTGCTCCTTATAAAAGAATAGTCTAGTAAGAAATCTCCGATTGAAAGAAAGGTCAAAAAAGAAATAGCTCCGATTGAAAAGAATAGTCTAAAAAGAAATTTCTCCAAACGAAAGAATAGACTAGAAAGAAAATGCTCCAAATGAAATATATCATGTAAAAAGAAATTGCTCCGAATGAAAGCTATAGTCTAAAAAGAAATTGCTCCGATTGAAAGAATAGTATAAAAATAAATTGCTCCTTATAAAAGAATAGTCTAGTAAGAAATCTCCGGTTGAAAGAAAGGTCCAAAAAGAAATAGCTCCGATTGAAAAGAATAGTCTAACAAGAAATTGCTCCAAATGAAAGAATAGTCTAACAAGAAATTGCTCCAAATTAAAGAATAGTCTAAAAAGAAATTGCTCCAAATGAAAGAATAGTCTAGAAAGAAAAAACAGTGAGTGCGCAGGCGAGCTGATGGAAGTTGATCTATGATGTAGAGTTTTTTCCCTGTCTTTCTTCTTCAAGACCAGGTTTCTCCAGCTTTAACCACAGTCTCGAAGTATTCTACATCATGATCTGTCTAGAAAGAAATTGCTCCAAATGAAAGATATAATGTAAAAATAAATTGTTCCGAATGAAAGCTATAGTCAAGAAAAGAAATTGCTCCGATTGAAAGAATAGTATAAAAATAAATTGCTCCTTATTAAGGAATAGTCTAGTAAGAAATCTCCGATTGAATGAAAAGTCAAAAAAGAAATAGCTCCGATTGGAAAGAATATTCTAAAAAGAAATTGCTCCAAATGAAAGAATAGTCTAGAAAGAAATCGCTCCAAATGAAAAATATAATGTAAAAAGAAATTGCTCCGAATGAAAGCTATAGTCTAAAAAGAAATTACTCCAATTGAAAGAATAGTATAAAAATAAATTGCTCCGATTGAAAAGAATAGTCTAACAAGAAATTGTCCAAATGAAAGAATAGTCTAGAAAGAAAAAACAGTGAGTGCGCAGGCGAGCTGGTGGAAGTTGATCATGATGTAGAGTTTTTTTCCCCGTCTTTTTCTTCGACCAAGTTTCCCAGCTTTTACCACAGTCTCGGGTATTCTACATCATGATCAGTCTAGAAAAAATTGGTCCAAATGAAAGATATAATGTAAAAATAAATTGTTCTGAATGAAAGCTATAGTCAAAAAAGAAATTGCTCCGATTGAAGGAATAGTATAAAAATAAATTGCTCCTTATAAAAGAATAATCTAGTAAGAAATCTCCGATTGAAAGAAAGGTCAAAAAAGAAATAGCTCCGATTGAAAAGAATAGTCTAAAAAGAAATTGCTCCAAATGAAAGAATAGTCAAGAAAGAAAACGCTCCAAATGAAAGATATAATGTAAAAAGAAATTGCTCCGAATGAAAGCTATAGTCTAAAAAGAAATTGCTCCGATTGAATGAATAGTATAAAACAAATTGCTCCTTATAAAATAATTGTCTATAGTAAGAAATCTCCGATTGAAAGAAAGGTCAAAAAAGAAATAGCTCTGATTAAAAAATAGTCTAAAAAGAAACTGCTCCAAATGAAAAGATAGTCTAGAAGGAAATTGCTCTAAATGAAAGATATAGGGTAAAAAGAAATTGCTCCGAATGAAAGATATTATCTAAAAAGAAATTGCTCCGAATGAAAGAATAGCCTAAAAGGAAATTGCTCCGAATGAAAGAATAGTCTAGAAACAAATTTCTCCGAGTGAAATATATGGTCTAAAAGAGATTGCTCCGATTGAAAGAAAGGTAAAAAAGAAATAGCTCCGATTGAAAAGAATAGTCTAAATTGAATTTGCTCCAAATGAAAGAATAGTCTAGAAAGAAATTGCTTCAAATAAAAGATATAGTGTAAAAAAATTGCTCCGAATGAAAGCCATAGTCTAAAATGAAATTGCTCCGATTGAAAGAATAGTATAAAAATATATTGCTCCTTATAAAAGAATAGTCTAGTAAGAAATCTCCGATTGAAAGAAAGGTCAAAAAAGAAATTGCTCCGATTGAAAAGAATAGTCTGAATTGAAATTGCTCCAAATGAAAGAATAGCCTAGAAAGAAATTGCTCCAAATGAAAGATATAATGTAAAAAGAAATTGCTCCGAAGGAAAGCTATAGTCTAAAAAGAAATTGCTCCGATTGAAAGACTAGTATAAAAATAAATTGCTCCTTAAAAAGAATAGTCTCGTAAGAAATCTCCGGTTGAAAGAAAGGTCCAAAAAGAAATAGCTCCGATTAAAAACAATAGTCTAACAAGACATTGCTCCAAATTAAAGAATAGTCTAACTAGAAATTGCTCCAAATGAAAGAATAGTCTAGAGAGAAGAAAACAGTGAGTGCGCAGGCGAGCTGGTGAAAGTTGATCATGATGTAGAGCTTTTTCCCCTGTCTTTTAACTTCGACCAAGTTTCCCAGCTTTTACCACAGTCTCGGGTATTCTACATCATGATCAGTGTAGAAAAGAAATTGCTCCAAATGAAAGATATAATGTAAAAATAAATTGCTCCGAATGAAAGCTATTGTCAAAAAAGAAATTGCTCCGATTAAAAGATTAGTATAAAACTAAATTGCTCCTTATAAAAGAATAGTCTAGTAAGAAATGCTCCGATTGAATGAAAAAGTCAAAAAAGGATAAGTCTAAAAGAAATGTCGATGAAGAATAGTCTAAAATAAAGCTCCAAAAAGATAGTCTGTAAAATCCGATCAAAAGTTAAAAGAAGTTCGATTGAAAGAATAGTCTAAAAGAAATTGCTCCAAATGAAAGAATAGTCTAGAAAGAAATCGCTCCAAATGAAAGATATAATGTAAAAAGAAATTGCTCCGAATAAAAGCTATAGTCTAAAAAGAAATTGCTCTGATTGAAAGATATAGTATAAAAATAAATTGCTCCATATGAAAGAATAGTCTAGTAAGAAATCTCCGATTGAAAGAGAGGTCCAAAAGAAATAGCTCCGATTGAAAAGAATACTCTAACAAAGAAATTGCTCCAAATGAAAGAATAGTCTAGAAAGAAAAAACAGTCAGTGCGCAGGGAGCTGGTGAAGTTGATCATGATGTAGAGTTTTTTTCCCCTGTCTTTTTTCTTCGACCAAGTTTCCCAGCTTTTACCACAGTCTCGGGTGTTCTACATCATGATCAGTCTAGAAAGAAATTGCTCCGAAATGAAAGATATAATGTAAAAAGTAAATTGTTCCGAATGAAAGCTAGCCAAAAAGAAATTGCTCGATTGAATAAACAGTCAAAAAGAAATTGCTCCGATTGAAAGAATAATAGAAAAAAATATTGCTCCGAATGAAAGAATTGCCTGAAAAATAGCTCCAAAAGTAAACCGATTTCTTGCAACTCCGCAGTAAGCTAAAGAGTATACACTGACACAGCGATTGCTACTATAGGGATGAAAAAGAAAAAGAAACCAGCGGGGTGCCGACGGACGCAAACAGGCAAGTGACCTGCATCTCTCCTTCGAGAATACACTCGCTAGACTCAAGACAGAATAACACTCACGTGTTTTTTTCTCGGGAGAACCGATATTAGCGTATACAAGCCCCAAGATGATGAGAAAAATAAACACCGGTTCAGCCGGGAAGCTCCACTTAACACTCCCCATCTAGTAAATGAGTACTTTTCATTATTCTTGTTTTCTTCAGATGGATTCTTTTTTTTTTTTTTGAGTCGAACGTACGGCGTTGTTCGCAGTCCGACTTTTGAGCTCCGTATTTACAACAACGCGTCGTCGAAATTTAGTTCTCACACGCGCATTTGGGCGCAACAGTCAATGTTTACGCGTCCGAATGTCCCAATCGACTTCGCTGGAAGTGCGTGCGGAAGGTAGCTCTCGTCGAATCGGGGTCAATGACGACATCCTCCGCGCAGGGCCGTTTCATCGCCGCCGTTAACTCTGGCCTGGTCCACTTTATGTCTTCACTGTTTCTCCGAGGCCAAAGGAATATATTGTGTAACGCTTGTGATAATAAACTCCTCGTCCGCGTGTTTAATAAAGCTACTCGGCAGCTGACTTAAACAGCGCGAGTTCAATTGATGGAGACGCCGGTTGTGAAATGGACGGGTGGTGTTCATGTACAAGGTTTCCCCAAAAATAATCAAACTGTTTTTTTTAACTTAATATGTTTTTATACATGTGTTCGGCAAATCGTGGAGCCCGAAAATGAAGCGTAGATAAAACCGTTGCCACGACGCTCGACACTGATTGGCTGACGGGTGGGAGAGGAGCTGTGAGGTGCTCGACGCTGATTGGTTAACGGTGAGGTGTACACATGCCACGCGTTTAATTATTTGATAAAGAGTGTCGTGAACGTAGGCGTCTGGCTGAACAGGCTAGACGTGCTGCTAAAAGATTATACAAACGTTTGTGATGCTAAAACGTTGCACGTATGCAACACAATTGCCTAGAAATTTGCCAAACATTTTCGTTTTCCCTGCAAAAGTTAAACTATGCACTGCCGAACGTTCTTTCTTCCAAAGGCACTGCTAGAGCGGTCCGGACCAGGTGGCAATGTTTCTAAACTAGGCGTTTTCAAATTCAAAAGTTAAAATTGTTTTTTTTAACGTTTTTGATGGGAAAATGGCTGCCGACAAAGCCCACAAGCACATGGAGACAAGTGGCGTCAGCTGCCTGGAACGTGACAACGTTTCACCGGAAGGGGCGTTGTAGTACGGAAACCTGCACAACGGAAATAGAACTCACTATAGGGCGGTTGCACGTAATGCATTTCCAGATCGGAATTTCGAACCTTCTCCGAATGAGGCAGCCGAATACCGCGGCGACGCACCTTCTGACTGACAGTGTTTCTCGCTGATACAAGCGTCTTCGATTATATACACTCGATCGACCCCGCGACACTCTTTATCTGCAACGGTCTCCAAAAGAACATAATTTTGAATCCTTCTTCTTCCGCAGTGAAATGTCTTTCGTCGCAGAGTCGTGAATTGCATGGCCGATCCCAGAGGCAGCGCAATACGGTCGATGCCCCCCCCCCCCAAACACATGTTGTTTTTATTGCAAAAATAAACTACACATCGCCGAATGCTCATTCTCCGTAAAACTCTAGCGCTAGCGGTTAGAATCAGATTTATTGTTTGATTCCAGGTTACCCCGCAGCATCAAGAGGCATCATTGCACGGGAAAGGGTGGATGCAGTCGCGTAAAATATAATCACCTAATGTTGGTATACGTAGTATGAGCCAACAAAGAGCAAAAACTTATTGCGCAAGCCGCGCCAAAACACCGCACACTAAAAAAGCAAAACAGAAACACAATTTGTGTTATGATTAAAGCAAGCGCTTCATAAAAAAAAGGTTATACAGTAGATAACAGACAGAACAAGAACAGATAACCAAAAAACATACCGAAATTATCGCACACACGTCCCATATAAAAACGAACAAACAAACAAAAACATGTCATTTGCACACTCATTAGGTCGTTATACGCCACTGCAATGTTTAGAAATCCACAGCCCAGCGTTCAATCTCCACAGCCCAGCACGCGCATGTTCGTCGCTTCACAAAGCGAGCCAGTCACCTGCCCCACACACGAACGTTGAAAATGGCATCTGCCAGAAGCCCTTATTTTAGAAAAGTCTATACATGGCAGCCGTCCCAACTATCTCGCGTCAGTTTGTCATGGAAGAGAGCATTGGACGGGATTGAGACGATGCTATCAGCTAATTCACACCACTGCTTTTATTGTGTTGGGGAAAAACGCATATTTTGAAATGTTCGTTCGGGATGTGGGTTGTCTTATTTTCTTTGAGTTATGTACGGGACACGAAGGTAGGCGGTTGGGTACATTTCAACTCATCTATTCCGGTCTGATCGTGGTATATTGCGTGGAGAAGCTTTGAGCGCAGACGTCTTCTTCTAGGTACCAGCGGCTCGCAATATAGTTGCTTCTTCGGAGGATGACACTGTGACACTTTCCCTAGAGCTGTAATTCTTCTTAAAAAATATAGTCGCCCTATTTTGTACTTGCTCTTTATTTTTGCTACTAGATAGCGCTCATTGGGGTCCCACAAAACACTGGTGTATTCTAGGTTTGGCTTGACGTTAGAACATAATAAAGCTGTTTGTGCTTTTGGCGTACAGTCACAAAAGCTTTGTCTCACGAGATTTAACATCCGGCTGGCTTTGTCCCCGATGAAGTCCACGTGCGCGCTCCATCGTATTTTTTGTGTAAAGACAACGCCTAGATAATTTACTGTTTCTACCTTCGTTAGACGAACACCGAGAACCTTGTATAATTGTGTGAAGAGAAATTGTTTACGCTACCCAGTGAACGTCGTCCGGTTGCATTTCCTGATACTTAGCCTCATTTTACAATTATCGCAACACCTTGAAATTCTGTGAATATCTTCTTGCAAAAACCAAGCAGTTCGAATCCGATTTGATGTTAACTATACAAGACACAGTTGCCTGCATAGAGACGAATGCTGCATCTAATTTTGTAAAGATAGCAATTATAGATATTAAAAACAAACAAAAAACGCGAGTGGCCTTAACACCGATCAATGAGGGAACACCCGACGCCACGTCTAGGTAAGTTGACGTTTTGCCGTTGACTAAAACTGTCCGTTTCCTATTCTTGATACAGTAAAGATTGTCGGGGACGTTCGAAGACGACTTTTTGCATAATTAGTTCAAATTAATGTACATTAATGCGTAATTATTTACGGGGAATTATAAATAGAGCAATGCATCTGCCTACGCTCCTAGAGAGCCCTGATTTAAGAGAAGGAGCAACTCAAATTATGGAGAGGTTTTTGATGGTAAAATGGGGACCGTTCATTCCCACGTATACATGGGGATGAATGGCATTAACTTCCAGGAACGGGCCCCATTTTCACACTGAAAGCTTTAGAAAATCACTTGTATCTACGGCGTATTCTTCAGAGCTTACTTTTCGTGAGATTTGGAGGACGTTTTCGGAGTCCAGTTTTTACCAAAAATTTCCAAGCTTATCGGTATCGATTTTTGTTCGATTTTTAATTCTCCGTAATACCGAGTTTAATTTTGCTCTGTTCCCAATTTTTTTCAAAGTTCCTTCCTAAATTCGTAAGAACTCTCCAGTATCAAATTCGTTCGGTTCGGTTGAATTTAGCGTTAGCATCTTTGACATTGGTAATGGTATACTGCCCGACGACAGAACTTGCCAACAAGTGGTACTTCAATGAACGTCTACACTTTAAAATCTAGAAGCTCACAGACGTAACCACTGGAAACTAGTTTTTGTTCGGATATCATTCCAGTGCTCCACCCCACAGTTGTGAGAAAGTGGCAAAGCGAGGTGTACAGACATTTCAGCTGCATCCCCCCTCCTTCTTTCCCATAAAATATAAGGGTTCATAGCCTTCACTGAGCTAAAAACACAATCCATCTTCCACCTAAAAGGCAAAAAAGTGTAGTTCAAATTGGAAACCCGAAGTCCCGAACAGTGGCTTTTATCGTGAGCCCGAAGTAAAATGACCGGTTGTCCTAACCGAACCTTGACGAGATAAGCAGTGCACCTCTTTTTGTCAACGATCTGCTATGTGAAATAAAACTCATAACCAATAATCCTCAGCACTAACCAAACTTATTTGTAAAATACTTTTCTTTTTTACTTTGTAATTCCTAAATTTTGAGTTTATCTGATAAATCCGAATGGACGAAACTTTCACCGGCGAGTGATTTTCGGAGTTCATCGGATTTTTCCGAAAATAAAAGAGCCTTACTTAGAACTTGGATAAGGCCCGCTTCAGACAGACAACTTTCTCAACAATTTTGGTGTTGCTGGCGGGTTGTTCCTCTAGCTTTCCTAGATCGACACGAATTGCTGAGATCGGGTCCGGCTCGGAAACAAGCGAGAGCTCGGAGCAGTTAGAAGCCGTTTGAAGCGGCTGCAGCCAATCAGGGACGCGATATTTTCACGTGATGCCTTGTACCGGTGATGATGACAACTAAAGACTTGGTTCTGGTTTGAAGCTGATCGTTTTGGAAATAAACCGTTTCAGAAAGATGAGTTAGTATTCTCAACGAAATTTAAACGCGGAAAATTACGTTTATAGCGCGTAATTGTGTGTCTAAATAGTGCAAGAAAAATAAAATTTCATGATGATGATAGCAAATTGCAGCAATCGGTTGCCGCGATGACGAACACGGCAATGGCCCGTGTTGCTGGTGTTGCGACGTCAGGTTGCTGGGCAAAATTGCCCCGTCTGAAGCAGGCCTGAAAGCGATTTCGCCCTGAGCTTTGACATCTGATCCCTACCGCTAGCGCTACATTTGGCGGGAGAGCGTTCAGTAAAGTAAGGCGCAAATTATTTCTTTTCGGTAAAATAAGAAAAAAAAAACATATTGTACTACGTATTGGGGGAGGAACGACGCTGTACATTTTAGGCAGTGGGTGAAAGCTTCGAACATGCGCAGAACGCAGTCCTACAGAAAACGCTAGGCGCAATACCCGGGGCTTTTCCCGTCATTGTGACTTGACCCTCGCGTCCTGTTCTTTCCAGAAGAGCAAGCGTCGATGCGCACACGTGGCCCGTGTACACAGACGCGTGAATGTTGCATAGGCGAGAAGGTAAATCGCACGCACAAGGAGAAATAAAAATAGCGGAAGACCGATACGGGCGGAAACGCGCGCAGCGGCAACCGTTAATTAACGAGGAACTTGGGGAGAAAAACAGCTCGAGCTTCGAGGAATCGAGGGAAGGTCGTTTCCTGTTTGACGTCGAACCCAGTGTGGAAATTACCCCAAGGCGAGCTCCGCACAATCTTAGAAACGTATACACGTTTAGAGCTTCCGGGTAAAAACAGTCTTCCCTGCCCTCTCTCTTCAGACGAAATGCGTTTCATCCAGTGGTTTCCCTACACACCCCCTAAAAAAGGGGGGGGGCGAGGTGCACCCTCTCTTGTTTTCTGAAGGCACCCTTTCAATTCGCAACGACTCCTCTATTCTCGATGCCCCCCTCCCCCCAACTCTACACCCCCGCCCCCCTAAACTTTAGACACCCCCTCCCATAATTTCAATTCCTCGGGAAACCCCTGATTTCATCAGCCGAATATTGTGACAAAAACCGTTGAACTGTCGCGAAGGACTTTGGCGTCATGTGACTTCGAGACTTCGTGGAGCACCACGATGTCAGCCGAAAACGCGACGACATGAAGTACCGTGACAGTTCCGGGAAGCCGTCACGTCACGCGACATTGTGACGCAACGTAGCGCCGCGACGTGGCGTGACAGTGTGTTGTCACGTGACGCCCCGATGTCACGTGATACGATGAGGTCACGTGACTCTTTGACCTACTTCATGATATCGCGTGACATCGGTACGTCACGTGACGTCAGAGTCATGTGACCTTATGACGTCCCGTGACGTCAGACTCACGATAGAACATGCATGCCCATTTTGTTCATGACACGTTCTTTGCACCTCGGTCTTAGGCAGCATGATCAAGCTAGTGTGATATTTGTTTTTTTATTTACTAAGTGAGGACAGCAAAAGCGGTACGTTGTTTATATTTGTACGGTAAGGTTGTAGAAATGGTTGCCTTTTCTCAAATTGGTGGTAAAACGGGGTGAAAACATTGATGTACATCTTTCCACCTCTTGCATAAAAGCAATCACCTTTTCTCCTTTGGTTTTCTTTAACAGGTAAAATCGCGCAAACAGTTGTTTATACTTTTGCGGTTCAAAGTTTTGGAAATGTTTCTATTTTTCACAGGTCTCGAGAAAAATCGGGACTAAGCATTGATGCACACACGTTTATAGCTTCTCGAATAAACACAATTACCTCTGCCCTTTTGTTGTCTGCATAAGGTGTAAACATTAAAATAGGATACATTGTTCATCTTTGTCTGGTTCAACGTTTTAGAATTGTTTATATTTTTCTCGAACCTGGGGTTAAAATTGGGGTTAAACATTGATGGATACTTGTCTTGAACCTGTTGAATAAAAGAAATCACCTTTTCCCTTCTGTTCTCTTTATTAAGTGAAAACATAATTTTGACACTGTTTAAATTTTTATTATAAAACGTTTTAAAATGTTTATATATTTTTCGTGTCGAGGAAAAGTCAGGACTAAGCTTCTTGAATAAAAACAATCACCTTTGTTCTTTAGCTTTCTTTATCAAGTGAACGCATTAAAATATTTATACATAGTTTATATTTGTGTAATTCAACGTTTTACAATCGTTTATATTTTCCTCAAGCCTGGGGGAAAAATCTGGATTAAACATTGTAGTATACATGCCAGACGTCACCAATAATGACAACCATCTGAGCCCTTCGGTTAACGCGAAAGTGTTTAGGAGCTCGTGTCGCAGAAAATCCGGCATCGGTGTCGGCGTCGGTGGAACCAAAAAATTTCATAACGCAACGCGCACAGCCACGTGTGACGTCATGTGTGATGTCACACGCGGCTGCGCGCGTTGCATTATGGGACCACGCGCACACACTTGCACGGATTGGCAACGAGCACGCGTTTATATGAGAAGGCTTTGCGAACGGGACTCTTAAGGTTTTTATTGTTTTCAAGTGAAAACATCAAAATATTTACACACAGTTTATATTTCTATGGCGAAATGTTTTAGAAATGTATATATTTTTCCCAAGCCTGGGGGAAAAATCGGAGTTAAACTTTGACGTATGCATGTCCAGACATCTCCAATAAAAAATCCTCCCTGTCCTCCTGTCTTCTTCATGAAGTGGAAACATCAAAATATTGACACACTGTTTATATTTCAATGGTGAAAACCTTAGAAATGTTTTGGGAACAATCGATTATGTTTTTCTTGGGAAGAACAGGTAGGAATGACCACCAGGAATGCGAGAGGGATTGGTGACCTAAAGCAAATGGCGGTACAGCACTGAAATGAGCGGTCATGGAAGCGAATGGCGGCGAAGCACCCGCTCGTGGCACGTGTCTTGCGCGTTTCCACAGTTGTTGCCGGCACTAGTAAAAAACGCCTTTATCAAAAGGCTTTAGTTCGCCAAACTGCCCACGCAATGAAGCTCAACGCAAGCTGCCAAGTAAACTCTTCGATGTGTCCTCGCAGCACCGCCACACTGCCAGAGTAAGCCCTTCGGATTCGCTGATATGCCTGTCTCTTCTGTACAGAAAGATGCTCGGAACTGCTGAACGAGCAACCATTTACCAAATGTAAATTATTCTTTTTACGCATCCATTATAGTTCCGAGATATGAAACTAATGGGTGTGGAAGAACATATTCAGTAAACGGTTGTTATACTTTGTTTCACTTTAAAGGGACACTGACAGGGTACTTATGCTCGCAAAGCTTTTTATTTGTACATCACACATGAAAACCCAACTACCCAGAACAGAATTCGCGGCTCGAAATTCGGTTTCTTTCCGCCCGAAAACCTCCGATCGAGAAGTGGCCGGTTTGAGTCGCGCTCACTCTTTCTCCGCGGGCACGTGCCGTTTTCTAAGGCTTAGACACAACCACCAAGTATAATCAAAGTCGTCGGTCATCGAAGACACACACTCAATATTAAAATAGAGAAAGAAATATGATACCCATTTTGGGGACTTCTAAACTGCAAATGCGTTGAATGAAAAAATAAAAAAAGTCGCGCAGTCACGTGACTTCCGGCAACGCTCTCCTCCTCTCTATTTCTTCTTCCTCCCTAGCCCAGTTTCGGTTTCGGCTTCGAGCAGTTGCTTTTTTTTTACTTTATTAAATATATAGATGACGCTGTAGAAAAATATTCATTGGGTTGTCTTCTGACACCATAACAAAACGCCTAGCAATTTTTTTTTTTTGAGGCGGAAAGGGAAGGGAGGGGGTGAGTGTTTTTTTTTTTGTTTTTTTTTCAGTGTGACCGCAGCAGAAGCTACAAGAGCGAGCTCCTGGCTCTCAGCGTCCCTGCCAAGCACGCGTGCTCGTACAGTGCAAGCACTGTTCAGCGCCACATGCCTGAGCACTCGTAGCTTCCGCTGCTGCGTCTGGACCTTAGATGAAACGAAGTATAGTCCAGCAGTGTGTTCGTCCTCTTTTCTCTCTTTCTCCCTCTTTGTGTATCTTCCTACGTTCAGCTGATATCTTTCAGAAGCATGAATCAGCAACTAGCTCAATACCGACGACGCACGACGCGTGAAGCAGACCACCAAGCGTTCGCGCTGTTCGCACCACTGTCCAACTTTGCGCTAGTTCGCGCTGCACTAGCGCCTCCTGGTCGCGCTCTATTTGGTTTCGGTATTATGTCACCCCGAAATCATTTGGAAACAAGGCGGCTGCATTTAGCAGAACGCTACACATGTTGTCAGAAACCATATTTATTATATATTTTTTAATAATAACGCAAATATACCACAATACATAGATAAAAACAAAACCGGCAGTTTGGAGGTGTCATTCACCTGTCCGTGCATGTGGAGCATCGGGTTTGTACCTCTCGTGAAGAGAACCCACCTTCTTCCAAATATGTGCTGCCGCCTATCGGGACATCTGGGTTCGAGAATGAGTGGATACAAAGCAACGCATTCGCAGGGCTTGTCTGATCCATTTGACCGCGGTATTTGTGTACATTCGTAGCCTTTTTTAAGGATTTCTAGTCACAAACCTTTGGCATGAGCAAATCTCTTTTGCGTTGAGGCGGACCACCGAGTTGTCGTCCTCCAAACCATGCGTAGGACCGCGGTATACTTTCAAACAAACCCTATCGTGCTGATGCACGAGTCCATGCTGCTCGCCTGACAAGAAAAAAATAAGTGACACCGTACGGACGATGACTGTTTAATAACATAAAATAAACGACAAAGCATTCAATCATAAAAGGCATGCTCACGAAGTGACGACGCCATGATTGTTGTTGCTTCGTTCCTTTCACGTGATCAAGTGTCTTTCTTATCTCCTTTTGTCATTAAACTTGTGTGTGTCGCCTGGTGTTAATAAAGCCCCTTGATATGCCTGTGTTCGTCAGATCAAACGCCAAGCCTTAATTTTATCGAGGGAGTTTATGGTGAACGACTTGGTGTAAAGCAAATTGACTCGGGCTAAACGAAAAAAAAAAAACTCTTGTCCGCGAAAAGTGCTGCATAAACGAGGCTTGTGCAGAACGTACAAGATGACGGATCTGTTTTGGTAGCACGCAATCTCGAACCAAAAGCGTCAAAAATTGCGCACATTACGCACTTCGAAAAAAAAAAAAACTTTACATGCACGTCGTGTTCTTTTTTATCTACTATATCGTCTTCTGTAACCTTATAGTGTTTGTTCAGTGTAAACTCGCAGCGAAGCACACCTCGTAGTATCTAATGTCACTGGATCTCGGGAAAGTAGCTCCAAGCTACTTACCGTACGGTTGCCATTTTGGTTCATGGAATGAGCAGTTTCTTCTTGACCTCTCCATCCTTGGTGAGTCGATATAAATTCGCTGGTGACGGGTAGCTTTATAGATAAGTTTCTCGAATAACAAGCTTTTGTTATCCATACGCCAACGAAACAAGCGCAGATCGTTCGCACTGCCTCCACATGCAACGACGGTGCTTGGAGGCAGTGAAAAATAATTGCCCAGTCTTGAAAAAATCTAAAGAGGTTCTCAAAAAAAAAAAAGTTAAGTGTAAATTTTAGGGTATTTTTATCCCGTGAATCTGAATATCACGTTCCTTGTCCCAGAAGATGTAACATAAAGGCGGGAAGACTCGAAAAACCTCAGACCAGTCGTTACGTCATACTGGGATCTTTGGGCCACCCAGCGCGTGTCGCTCGTGTGGACAGCGTGCAATTGCATGGCGCTACTCCTATGGTCCCCTTGTGACGTCATAACCTTCCGAGCAACAAGTTCGATGGTGTTTGTAAATAGCATGGTGGAAGCTTGAAATCATTCCGCTCTCAAAGGAACACTGCCAACACCGTCAAAATTAAAGTTCTTTCATTCTTCTTATTTCCGTCGATGATAAATCCTTTTCTGACGTCATAGTCAGCGTTCGGTCAATCGTGAAAGGCCGACCACAGCGACGCTTTCGGTCGCGCACGTCGCCAATATTTCCCCGCCCTGAAACCAGTCGTAACGTTTTTTTCGTGACATTTTTTTTTTTAATTGCGGGAGTGCGCGTGCATAGTTTTGATAGGCGCTGAAGGTGCACGAAAGCGGAGATTCCGAAAACTCCTAATGTGACGTCACGCTCCGGAAAGAGGGGCTTCAGCGGTACTTTGAAAATGATTTTCTGCAGCCTCCGTGTACCTAGTTGAAAGATAATCTCTATATTCGTTATCCTGGGGCCAAATGAAGAGGATTTGAGTGTTCTTCCTCGAATACAGAACCGCTTCAGTTTCCTTTTAAGTACGCGAGAGCAAAAATGCCATAGTAAGAGATCTGTGCAGATAAGCATGATTGATAAGCTGATTGTATGCACAGCGCCAAAGGCGCTTATACTAGCGAGGAATGCTCTCAGTAAGATGATGCTCCACAGCAACCTTGGTGCGATTGGTTGAGAACGACCCTCTCGAAGCTTCTAACATTTGAATGGACCGAAAGGGCGATTGGGGGCCACGGCGACTGAGAGCGATCTCTCAATGAGGTTTGGTCGTCCGTATGTTAGTATCTGTTCGTGTGCAGCTAGCAGGCAAGGAAGGGAAATGGCGCTACTTTCCCAGGATGCAGTAACTTGAATACTACCAAAGTCGGTGACAGGCTAAGAATTCAGCGAAATTCTTATCCGCCTTCACCACGCGCTTGTCGCCTTTCACCGGGCTTCGGCTGCGCTCATGACGAAGTATTACCAAAAGGCCGAAAGCTCAAGATGGAGGCAGAACGCGCACTAAAGTCTTAGCCAGTGACCGACTATAGAAGGCAAGTCCTACACGGATAATACGTCATTGGTACAGGACTCCCGACCCGTCACCAAGTGGCAAATACGCTGAAGCTTGGCTCAAGTGCGCCGCAAAGCGGTAGACGCGTGCGTCTTGGCGTCTGCTAGCGTCGCGTTCGTTGCAAGACGCTGCCAGACGCGCTGGTGGCGATGCTCACGCAAACCAGGAGGCGCTGCGTGTATCGACTATGCGGAGCGAAAGTTCGTCTGCTTCTTTTACAGGGGTTGTGGTGACGTCAGAACGCCGAGCTCGATTGGCTCTGATTGAAGGATAGTGGGTAGACCTCAAAGCAAGCTGCCTTGAGGTCCACACGCTATCCTTCCAATCAGAGCCATTCAGAGGTCGGCGTCGTTCTGACGTCAAAACACCACATGCGAAAGAAGCAAAACAACTTGCCCTTCGCATACTTCGTCTCAGCTTAAGTCCAGACGCCGCCGACGCTACGAGTTGATGGGACCAATCAGACACCGTTAAAAGCGCACCATCAAGGTGTTCTTCATGATTTCGTACGTGTTCTATCATCGCTGAACAGATCATAAACATAAAAGGCCCAGTGACGTGCGTCTTTGGCGCTGCTTGAATGGTCCCATTAACTCGTACATAGCAACGTCGGCTGCGTCTGCACTCTAAAAAAATGGCGGTATCACCTTACACCCTTTGTCCAATATAATACACCCCAAAACTTCATGTTCGACGTACAGTGCCCTATAGTCGAACAGACGGCCCCCAATCTTACGAGGGGCTTGATAACAGAGCGATATAACTTTTAAATAGCAGAAGTACGTATCAAAGACCAAATAAAGAGAACACTGAGTTTTTGCAGTAGAACCAAAAAAACTCCGAGTTTTTTTTTTTCGTAGTCAGTAACACGTGCACACATGGCTATCGATCAGTCCCCTCGTAAACTTTGGGGCCGTCTGTTCGGCTATAGGGCGCTGTACGTCGAATTGAAGTTTTGGGGTGTATTATATGGGACAAAGGGTGTAATAATACACCCTTTTTCTGAGAGTGTGGAATTAAGCTGAATCGAAGTATAGCCATGACGTCTGGGGAGAAAGGTCCAGGCCTCGTCTTCTGGTGATTTTAGTTTTAGCCCCACCGCTCGCCCCCCCCCCTTTTCGATCTGGATGATCATTACGACGTGCGTTCCAGTATGTCCCTACTGCGTGCGTATCACTACCGACTAAATTCCCCATCTACGGTGGAGACAACAGGCGCCCTTTGGGGCCGACTAATCGTGTTGTGTCACGGCCAAACTGGATGCGCGCTCGCTGTCTTGCTGCCTCTCTAGTGATGCCTGACGGCACCCATGGTTCCAATGCGTCACTATACCAAATCGTTGGCTACAAAAGTCACTGGGCAACCGGGAGCTGCGCCGCAGCGCTACCGGCTATTCCACACAGTTGCGTCGACTGCGTTGCGCTGCGTTGCGCAGCGTTGTGCTGCGTTGCGTCGTGCTGCACGGCGCCGCCCCATTGGGTCGTCGTAAGGGTCGCCATAGCAACAGCTCGACACAACCAGTCTTAACGCTGTCAGACGGAACTGTGTGAACCAGCCTTTAGAGGTGTCACTACTATGCTCAAGGACCACTTTTTGTGGCTCAAAAGTCAAAGGTGTTCTTGAGAGCCGCTCGGTCGGGTATCGTACATCCGGCTTGGTCCACTCACAATCCTCTTGGGGAGCCAACATTTCTCGCTCTCGCTTTCCACTTTTCAGGGCAGACGTTTAGTGCTTCAAAACGGGTTCTCTTCGGGCTTTCTTGGGTGCAAGCATGAGGTCCTTCCAAGAACCATCGAACACCGTGAACACAGCTCGAGGGACTAGCTTCTTCGTGCGGTATCCTGGTACGTAATCGCCCGGTTTAAAGTGCCCGTTGCACACAACCGTAAATGGAGATGTATCAATCATAACAAGGTTTTTCCTTGGTGCCCTCTTCTTCCACGGGTTGCTTAGCGGTTCATCGCTGGGCAGCTGGTGGAAAGGCACGCCAGAAGGATTCCCCGATGTTTACCTGCAGTTCAGAACACAATAGTAAACTCTTGAGCCACGCGAAACAACCCGTTCAACAGCAGGGTGGAACGGCGAGAATAGTCGGGTCGCAGCGCCCCCACGTTGAAGGATGGGCATGCTTTCACCTGCGACGGAACAGGCCATATCAGAAGCACGCGAACTAGTCCGGTCGTGGTAGTGTGTATCTCTAAACACACACACAACACAACTAGAAAGCAGGATGCCAGTGATTCATGTGCAAGCCATGCTCAACACTAGGACTAAGAAACAAACTATGGTAGGTGACAGGTTAAGTTTACGAAAAACCAGGGAAGGCCCTGTTGGAGGTGTTTTACAGTTTTTAGACATTAAGTTAACTTTGAGTACCACGTGGGCTGGAGCTACGGTCCTAAGTCGAAGAAAGGCGTACTTCCGTTCGAATGGAGCCACTCTAAAGCGGTAAAGGGGAATCACAACTGGTAGTCTACGGGAGTGTCCCGTCAAGTCGTGTCGACCAAATGATGCCGAGTTTTCGTACTCAGGCCAACAGGCTTTTGGAAGGCGGCTACCCAGTCTTCTTGTAGCTGTGTATGAGAGCCTCTTGAAATGGTTGTAAAATTATGAGGGTATTTTGGCTAAGAGGCCCACGCGGAGACCAGGCCGGCTTGCTAGGAACAGCGTCTCAGCTGAGACTGGGTGAAAGAAAGCACTGCGAAGGCTGAGGCGCGCGAGCGTCTTGAGACGCAGCTTGAGTCCCGCTCAGCTCGTGCGCTGGCTTTGGCAGTGCTTTCTTTCACCCAGTCTCAGCTGAGACGCTGGTTCTAGCAAGACGGCTCTGGTGTAGTGCCCTATATTCATAAGGTGACGCATCGGATAAAAACTTTTTTCGCAAGGACATGGCATTTTAGTCGTTTCTCGGCACCTTCCAAATCGGGTCCTTTGTGCGCGAAGGTGGATAGAGGTCGGGTTGTCAATGCTGCATGCAATAAACGGCATAGAATTAAATGTGTCGCTTGTACGAGAGGTGTGGTCTACGCCGCCCCCCCCCCCCCCCCGTCACGTAAGAAGGTTTACATCGGTCAGACTGGACGATGTATCAGTGATAGATTGCGTTAGATTGCATCACCGTCACGAAATATAGCGGTCCACTGTGATTGATGCGGTTGCGCTCCTGTTTTAGGCGAAACCACAATTCTGGGACGGCATTGTAATCTGTTTGACAGGAGAAATAACTGAGGAATATTTTTATTATAAAAAAAAAGGTCATGAGATCCGTATGAGCATACCTTTGGTCTCTCTTTATGAGAGAAGCGTGTCAAACAGCAGCGTCCACACCGGAGCCAGGAGAGCGAGAAGAAGAGAACGTCCCGAACGAGAGGGAGACAGAGAGAGGCGAGGAGGGTGCGTAAAGTCTCCTCCAGTCGAGTTTTTTGTTTCTGTTTTATGCTTGGAGTCCTCGTGGGTCGACTTTCGCTTTTGCTGCGCTGTTTCTCTCGTTGTTTGCTCTACCCTCCTCTCGCGGGGCGCTTGACTGGATATAAACGGAAACGGAGCCATGCCAGACAGGATCGCTCCTGGAGTGTTTGGGGGGATCTGCCCAGTCCGCTTGGCGCTTACCGCGTAATACCGGCCTTCGGTCTCAAAGGAGAAGAGTCTCCCATTCATCCACCTTTCTCTCGCCTCGTGTTTCGACAGCTGCCTTTGGTTCGGTTCTGGCCCGGCGTAGTTGAGGCGCTGGGTTGAGTCGGGCGAGCTGACCGCCGGGTTTGAAGACTGTTCGCGCGACAAACTGTCCGTCGGTTTCCGATACTTATTTTTTGCGTGTGTGTGTTTGTGCGTGCGTTGTGGAGAAAGTGCGCGGTGGACTCCTTGGGCTGAAGATTCGTCAGCCTTGGTTTCTTCTCTGCTGTCCCAGAAACTGTGCAGGTAATGTTGCCTTGTTTTACGTTTTTTTTTCGGCTTCGAAACGAAACAAAGGAACGCAACAAAATACGCATTCGCTGATAATGTAGTTTAGCGTAGAACAGAAATGCACGCTATAACGTAGCCTTGACAACAGTACCTAAAAATGTCAAAAAGACAACGGCGGACCCAAGATGCTTTGCCGCTTATCAGTCGATTACCAAGTACGTTTCCTGTCGGAAGTCTCTATTTTTATCTAGTCATGTTTTTATGAATCATTTTATCTAATCCATTTTAGCTTAGTGATCGTCGCTCTCAGATTGAGCATGCTTAGCATAAAATGTAATACTAGTGCACGCGATGAACAAATAATAATTTAAAAAAATCTGGAACAGCCGAATGAACCGTTTCGGAGATAAAACCATTTCAGGCGCGAAAGCGAAAGAGAAGTTAGTAAAAAGATAGTAACCCCAGTGGTTACTCCCACTATATGGCCGTTATTACCTTTTCCCTAACTGTATCACGTCCACTACGCCATGGGTAGTAAATGCGGTTGCTGTATTTACCGAAAAACAAACAAAAACAGTGGTCTGCAAATTGGATTTCAGATTTCCAGCAAGAAATCAAGTTAGATTTTCTTTTCCGTAATCCAGTTTATACTGTTTTTTTTTTTTCGGTAGGGATACTAGTCAGGAAAGTCGGGATAGTAGTCATTACTACTTTCTGTGTCAATTCAGTGAAAACTATGGGTGCATGGGCGCTCGAGCGCATTGAACGCGGATCGAAGCTCTTCAGAAGAACTCTTCACGTCTTGTGAAGAGCCACAGAAAGGCGGAGCTATGCGGAGAAGGGGAAACATAAGTTATGAAGCGTCGAGTAGCAGGTAGTTATATCGACGGTTGCAAATAATTACAACGCGAATTGATTACTTTTCACTAAGAGATTCATGCCTTTGATCATTCACAAATAACTTAGAGGAATGGCATTAGTAAAACAACAACAACATTTTTGAAAAATTATTTATTGATGACGTGATCATAAGGGAAAGTCGTGCTTTCAAAAAGGCTGGTGGAATAAAAGGCGGAAGAACAATCGATGGAGCCAGTGCTTGGTGTATCGTGCGTTCATGTTTGTCTTTTCATGTGCTCCGTGTGCTCCGTTTATGTATGTAATCCCTGTATGTGGTGCGTTCAACCGCCTGATGACGCGTGTAATGTGTGTTGTTGCATTCTAAAGTATAGGAGACGCAATGCTAAGCGCTGAGTTCATGCGCACATTTTTGTGGCCTTCGAGTTGGGTAATAGCTTGCGCCACCTATAGCTTCTTGAGCTAAGTCACAACTAGATTTGTCGCGGCAGTTAGTATCCATTTCTAAATCAATGCAGTGGTTTCTACTACGTCTTGTGGACGAGGCTAATCCCCGTTACTAACTTCCTTAGTTAGTAACTGTTACGAACACGCTCGTTACTATACTCTGTTTCACCTTATGATGTACCGCAGGAAAGGCTACAAGCGCGAGCTCCTCGCTCTAGGGCACATCTTGGCGGCACAGCTCTCGTGCGTTAAGAGTGCTGCCAACGCTAGGAGCTCGCGTTCTAGCCTTCTCTGCGGTACAACATAAGGTGAAACGGACGTATAACTGCAGTTGCTCAGACGTTAGTAACATATGTGACAAGCAGTCACTAACCTAAAATTAGTAAGCACTTTATTACAAACTTTTTTCCCCTAGGAGTGCACACGCTTTACAAAAAAGTCGCACGCGATTCAGTGCACATATATTGCGCAAAGGTGGGCACTACAGGACGGTTTCACGTGACGTACTCCCAACTCAAAATCCTGCCGGACGCCATGTTGATGATCGATAGCCTTATGTCTTTCTATGAGCGCGGAGGCACTGTTTTTCAGCCCGGTGAAGTTTTTTCGCGCCGTGATCGACTGCACCAGCCAAAGTAGTGGGGAATAT
>JAZHYW010052749.1:0-14585 GCA_037355805.1 Ixodes ricinus
AATTAGTTAGAAAAGGTGGATTGAAACAGTGTTCAGCGCGGCGGATGATATCCTAACATATAAAATAGGCAAGATGTACGAGATTACGAGACGGAATGTCTAACGAGCCTGAATGTCCAACGAGACGGAAGATCCAATAATGGATATGCAGGCACGTTGTACATTCAGGCGCGTTGGACATTCCGTCTTGGTTGGACCTTCTGTCTCGTTGGACATTGAGGCTCGTTGGACATTCCGTCTCGGTTGGATCTTTCGTCTCGATGGACATTCAGGCTCGTTCGACATTCCGTCTCGATTGCATCTTTCGTCTCGTTGGACCCTCAGGCACGTTGGACATTCCGTCTCGCCTGTCACGTGCTAGAATAATTTGTCTTGTTAAATATACAGACTTGTGTGTATATTTAATCCGCGTTCCTGCAGGCATTGCCGTATTTTCGTCATACTAAAATGTCGTGCCACTGAAGCCGACGTCGACGGACCGGCAAAAAAACATAGAGCAGTCACAAAAATTCTAATTTTATTTATAGGAACGCATGATGCTTAGTTAGCTGAGTGCCGATGCGCAGCTATGTAGCCATCGGTTAAAGGTGTCGATGGTACGACGCCAAACACTCCTTTGATATTGACAGTTCAAATGTTTCGATGACATAGGTCAGCCAGTTTGAAATATATACGAGGGATGCTGTGTCCGAGTGGTCTAGTGCATCGCAACTGGAGGACGTCTATGAAAGCCACAGATACGCACGGAGACCCGCATTGTGAGCACATGACCGCCTGCCAGCGTCACTGACAGAGTCAATATTTAAATGTTTGAAAGAAGTTTTCGGAGCTGTTGGTGCGAGGCATCAGCAGTAGCAGTTTGTGCAAGCGTAATTTCCCACTAATAAAAAAAAGATAGATATCTCTTTTTTTGTTCTTCAATAAAGTCTAAATCTAACCGCCTATAAATGCACAGGTGTGGTTGGGGGTGGGACCCGACAACTCATGAGTAAAGGCAAAACAGTTGTGTAAATTAGATTTTTTTTTCGTTTGTTTTTGGAACAGATAACTACTCACTGTACGCTGCAGTTGTCAGTAGTTTACATACGCATGCATTCCCTGCCAGTAGGTTTGTATGTCACAAACAAGGTCGATAATACTGGTATCACGCAATACTCCATTTTTTTTTGCACGTGACATTCATAATGGTTTTTAGAAGCCCATGTAATTTAACTGGCTTCTGGAAGTACTCGAAGCTCGCGATCCTGTCGCGATAGTTGATGACGTCTTGGTACTTGGGAGTTTGACTGCTGATAAAGGACGCGAACACACCCATCTCGGCGTGCAGCAGAAGGTTCACACCCGGATGCACCAATAGTCTGCATCCTGTGCGAATATAACAATAGATCGTTCCAGGTGGCTTTCTATTCTTGTAGGGGAAGCGTATTGCACCACGAATCCGGCCATTTCGTCGAAATTTTATTGGTCACTGGACAACTGGAAGAACGACGATTCGTCGAATAGGGCAATTCGCCCTAGGCCGATTCGCAGAATGAAAAAATGAGGCGAAAATATCCGTTCGTCGAACCGTCAAAAAGAGTTGATTAGGGTAGGATGTGTAGATAGCCGGGGGCAGTGAAAATGAACAATGAAACCCTCTTTCAAAAAAAAAATAAAAATAAAGGATAACAAATGCAGCTTTCAGAATTTCCAAGGGCCCGATATTGAATCGTACACGGGTCGTTCTACGTGAACATGTTTACTCGCGACTCTAGCATTATGGAATTTGGGAAGACCGAGCGAGGCGCTGACCTTCTGATCCTGTGGTCATATGTGCACTTGTAATTTGCGCGTATGAATAAATCGCGGTCGCACTGTCGCAGCGGCTCTGCGATAGAGTTACAACCAGTTGAAATCCGATCGCAGCCTCGGCATGCTACTTGGGCGCGTATCGGTGTGATGGCTGCATGCCACGCGACCAGAAAAGGCAGAGCGGAAACGACGGAAGCCAATCCTAAAAAAATAGTATTAATTATTAAAATTACCTACTTGTTGCTTAACACATGGTTCACTGCGACAACAATCGCTTTGGTGTCCGAAGCATGCGAAACTAATCGTCGCGATCAGCATTAGTGTGCCGAATCCTCCGGACAAAAGCTCACCACTTTGGGATATCACCTGCACCAAGGCACAATCCTTACTTTAGGATATCACCTGCATAATCACTGATTTTGATATGAGGATCGAATTTTTGTTTCTGGGGACCGAAAAGTCCAATCAGAAATGTCTAAAACTTTCACCTTCGTTATGTAAAAAAAAAATTACAATTTAGTGTATTTACTTATACTACATCGACTTGACGTAACAACAATACTGACAATTTAATTAGGCGTTTTTCCCCCATGCGGGGTACATCATCTTTGCGCGACCAGCGACACCAATGAGGAAATTACAGCAACCCGTACAATACGGAAAGAAGACTGTGGCTGGGGTATGCACGATTAACGATTCTAAGAACTCTCGTGGACCTCACATTTGTTTCCGCACCAGAGTTACGACCCTCTAAAAAGCAAACGCGTGACCGATTGTCAATGGTCAACGAGTTCGGTCTTGTAGCATGTGTGACAATTGCCATGTCATTTTTTTTAATTATAGAAATTATCTTTATATTTAGATATATTAAACCAACAATAAATTTATTGTTTTTTTTATGAAGTCTACAAAATACAGGAGCATAATTTTAATTTTATTTGGGGGACTTCACAGAGGCAACGTCAGCGAGACAAGCTCAGCGGCACACCAAAATAGCCGTGCATCGAAAAGCCTGTTACTGAAAAGGCCGGTGCCGAAACGACCATACAGCGAAACAACCGCGTACCGAGATCTCCACACCGAAACGTCCGGTTCCCCATTTCATTAAAGGCTTTTATCATCGCCGTCACTATCAGTAATCCTACTATTCGAAAAAAGAAATATCTTCTAAATTCTATGCAAGGTTCATTTCATATCCGTTGGATATTCAGACTCGTTGGACATTCAGGCTCGTTGGACATTGCGTCTTGGTTGGATCTTTCGTCTCGTTGGACATTCATGCACGTTGGACATTCCGTCTCGATTGGACCTTTCGTCTCGTTGGACATTCAGGCTCGATGGACATTCCGTCTCGATTGGATCTTTCGTCTCGTTGGACATTCCGTCTCGCCTGTCATGTGACCGATTGGACATTCAGGCTCGTTGGACATTCAGTGTCGTTGGACATTCAGGCCATAAGCGGATGTACGATGATACTTTTGAGAACCAGATGTTGCTCAAGGTCACAAAAGTCTAATTGGCGTCAACAATAAACGCTTCCATAACTCTTTTGTTTTGTGTCTTACCCTAGGACATTAAGGTTGAAAGTAACGCAGCGAAAATAATGAATTACATTTTGAGGAAACGGTTACTTACTTTTACGCAAGTGTAATTGTAAGTGTAGTTCGTTACAATTTAGCCATGGGTAATTTTCAATGTAATTCTTTACTTTCTTTAGTAACGCGTTCATATCTGTGATTAGACATGCTTGTAGTCATGTTGTGCGGTCTGATGAAAAAAGTTAACTTAATATAATAAAAATAGAAACGCGCTTCACCATGCTAGCAATTGTAAAACCATTTTTTTCTCGATCGATTCCACTAAGCAAATGGTGCTGTCAATGCTAGGTGATGCGCAACACATATATTACGAAGAAACACTACAAATATTCCGCAACATTCCTTACACTTACTGTTATAACTTAAACCTTTTGGGTGGTTTCATCTGTTGCAAGGATACAAAATCAACACTTTTAGAAATTATGATAGTTAATATTTATTGTATTTAAAGTTGGATCTATTTTGAAAGTTGTTTTGGTGGAAAACTTCTTGATTCATGGGAGACCGGCACTGGCTCTTTTTAGGAAAAACGTTTTTGAGCAAATATACTTTTAAAATCCATTAATATGTGAGTTAAAGGGGAAAACAATACACTTTGGTAATGTTAAAGTTTATGCATGACTATTAAACTAGTTGAATAGGAAGACAATCTTAATTCTGGAAAGAATTAGTCTCAGTGTATTGAAGTGTCTTTAATTTGTGGCAAGTCGTATATCTAGTTAAGAGGAGAGTCAGTCTATAGCGCTACTTCAACATATTAAAAATTTTAAGTCTATTCGGAAACAAAGTGTCCTTTCACAATCTAACACCTTTTGATCGAACGCCGTTTCATTGAATAAGTGGACATTTTATCGAACGCCGTTTCATCGAATCCCTTGACGCCGTTTCATCGAATTTCCCTTTACTGAATTTGGGAGTAATGCAATACTTTTTACATAATTTACTATCGCTATTGAAATAGTTTTGACGCCGCTCTAAATTCACCAGAAATAGAATTACTACCCGATCAATTTTTGGCCGCCTAAACGTTGGTTACTGACTCACAGAAGGTAGCTATCATCTCAAAACTTGAATGGATACGCAACTTATTCGTTTCTGGCGAGGCAGATGGCTGTTCTCGGCCACACACTTTTTCCCACTTCAACCCTCTATTTATTCACGCGTGAAACGCACTTTCTTAAGAGGGAAACAGCTGTTCTCCGCAACGCCTTTTTTATTTTGTATTCGTCGATTTAACTTTGTTTTCATTTTATCCTTGGAGAATAGCTTTCTTTTTAAGAACATATATATATGCTCTTTAAAAAGACGCGTTTTCCTCTTCGTCAATTTATTGTAACCGACAGAACCGTGGACCTGTCGGATCTTCGACATGCAGTTTATATACTGTATGTCGAATATCCGGCAGATCCATGGTTCCGTCAGTTACAATAAATTAACAAAAAAAGAAGACATTACTTTTTTTCCCGTATCATGGGACGCGGAGAGAGATCACTGCTTCAAGGACGGCTTCGTCTTGAAGCAGAATAGGTCTCTCCAAGGACGGAGATATATACGCTTTTGAACGGACGTGCGTTCATCACTACACCTGATGATCACAGCTTCAAAAAGTGTCGTCAGTGTTCCCGCCTTTATTGGCCACTTTAACAGAGGTCATAATTTAATTAAAAAAAGAAAAAAGTAGAAGGTAACAAAAAGGTTTCTTCCTTTTATATATGTATAAGTTTACAAGTTATAGTAAATATTTAAACACTGCTATCCTCCCGGCGCTAAAAATAAAAAATATTTCTACTTCTCAAGTAGGCGGCGTTCGATAAAACGGCGTTCGATAAAACGGCGTTCGATAAAACGGCGTTTGATGAAACGGCTTCGATGAAACGGTGTTCGATGAAACGGCGTTCGATGAAATGTCCGGACCCACCCTGGGGGTATGTAAGCTGTCGCAGAAGTTCAACAGAAGTTCATAGCTGCGTCAAAACATGAATCAGCTAAAATTCTAAAGGCTTGTAATATTGAAAGTTGTAATAGTTTCGGATATTTATGGTTGGCTTTAGGGGTAATGGTTTTATGATTGATGGTCTCTCGGTAGGACGATTTTCTGGTCTTCCATTGATTGGGGCCGGATCCTTGCATGTTCTGGTTGTTTGATTTTAGCGGTCTGACATGGAGTGAAATGCACCATTACAACAACAAAAATACAAAAAGTATTCGTTCCGTGTTTATTAGCAGTGTTTGCCGTCAACTTCGAACGCAGCGTGTGGTGCATTTATGCTTTGGGAAATTGACTGAACATAACAATTGAGGCAGAAGTTGTGCACATTAATGTTTCGTCCAGTTACAAGTAAGTGGAGTTCCTAGTAGCAACCGAATAGCGTCGCCTGGATTGGGCTTCTTCAAAATAAGAAGGCGTTTGAGCCTCAATTGCTACTTACTGTTAATACCACGGTACTTGTATACGCTGCGACGAAGGGCGCATAATGTTCTGAGTTTCGGCATATTCATATTCGCGGCAAGCTCTCATGCGATCTGGCACTGATATTCGCGAATTATCGCCCTGCGCATACGGTGCCGGCACCGTGTGCGCTACAGTATTTGCGTGAATGTTGTACATTTCTGTTTTTGTTTAAAAACAGCAAGAAAAAAAATTGTGGAGTTTGCATTGGTTTATCAAAATGTTTGAGTTTGAATTAGACAACCGTAACAACTTTCAATCGAAAAGTAGATCTCGCAAATAAAACCGGGAAATGTTTGATAAGGTTCAGGGGGAAAAGGTTTTAGAAAATGGTTATTAGTTTGAAAGAGGATTAAAGACACCTAAGCACTTCTTATGACTTGTGAATGCCAAAGCATGCCGTCTCGACGTATTGCTCCCGTCTCGCGTTGTCGAAGGGCCTCGTCCTCTTGCCACCTGAGAGGATTTGAATAGCGCTCCGCTTGCGCCTCACGCTTTCGAAAGGCTTTGTTCTGTTTCCTAGCGTGTTGGGCTGCTGCTCGTTCCACCCGCCGTGTATTCGGAGACTACACAGTTATGGTCAATTTTGTTGCCTGCCTCCCGCTCCGTTGTGCTGCGTTATTCCGAACCCTTAGTTCGTCCGCTGTGCACATGCGTGGACGGGCAGGCTTCGCTACTGCCGAGGTTGCGACCGCTTGAAGTTTCACCATGTTCGTCGGCGTCAAAAGGAGAAGCGGCCGAGCGCGCGCCACCGTGTTCCTTTTACCTGCGCGCTGCTGGCGTGGGGCCCGCAGCGCCATGGGGTGGCGTTCCTATAAACTATGAGGCGCGCCAGCCAATGGGAGTCTCGTTCATTGAAACTATGACGCGCGCCAGCCAATGGGAGCCTATCCATCAAATCGCTGCTACAGACGACATGGCTTCGCTCAATTGGGACAAGGGAATTTATGTGCCGTTTGGTGCGGCTTCAAAAGATGATAACGCCGGTTCGCACCATGAAACAGTTAATGCTTTTGCATTAAAGCTTTTTATTGCAGAAATAATGTTGGTCGGTACGAGGCCATATCTGAAATTTAAGATCAAAAGCAAAATCACTCGAATGTGTGCAAAGTGTTATTTGTTAATCGTTTGTTGACTATGAGGAGCATTCAAACATTAAAGTTATCAAAAGAACATTACAAAAACCTCTAAATATCCCCATTGATGAAAAAGGTCGAAACACAATTTGATAACGTGGAATATATCATGAGCCGCACCACGGCAATCCACAAGCTATTTCATATAATAGGTAGGACTGTTCTGAATAATGAAATAAACTCTAAAGCGCTACCACGCCGTGGGGACTACTTTGAGTGACACCCTTTCTAATGTCATTCACAAAGACAAGGGGGTGGCAAAAGAACGATCTCGAGATCTTAATATCTGGACCTCGTATATATTTGATTCTTACCACGCTTTGTGACCATGGCGGTGAGTGTTGTCACCTAAGATATATCTGACCTGACATTATCTCATCCGTTATAATGTACTACTGAAATGCCAAAATGTTTTCTTCCTCGCTGAATAGAGAGCCATAGACTGTCCCGTAAAGCTACAACCATCAAGATGTCAAAAATCCAGGCCTGGGGCATATACTTGTCCCAGACAATATTGCCTCCATCATTACTGTGTTGTCAGGGCCTCAGAAACTCAGGACTCTAGCCAGCGTCCATCGAGAGTCAGTCATTTAATCATATTGTAGCGTGCATTTTATGAATCACATGCCGGAACAACCATGCTGGCGCAAGAGCTCGGGCTCGCCGCGCTCGAGCTACGAGCACCGACTGCGAGACCACGGGCAATTCTATAAATGCAGTTTTTATCGTAACAGTCGGTCGGCCAATTCTTGTGTGTCTACAATTGGTGACCCGGACGTGATACGTTGCATACCTCAAATGTTGCCGCCGTCACGTTTCGACTTCCAAAATTTTGGCCAGCGGACCCTCTGCTATGGTTCACGCAAGTGGAATCACAGTTCGTCACCGCTCGGATCACCAGCAAAGCTACAAAATTCCATCACGTCGTATAGCGTCTATTCCTCCCGAGGTGGCCATGGAAATTCGAGATTTAATCCTCTCGCCTTTAGACAATCATCCTTTGACAAGCTTCGCTTGGAACTGATCAAACGAACATCCGCATCGGAGCAAAGACGGCTCCAGCAACTAATAACATCCGAAGAGCTCGGGACCGAACGCCCTCCCAGCTTCTTCGACGATTGCAGCAGTTGGTGGGTGATAGATTACCAACGTTTGATACCTCCCTGCTGCGAGGCTTTTTCTTCAACGGCTACAATGAAACGTACGCATGGTACTCGTTTCCACCCCATCCATGAGCCTTGACGATCTGGCTCAGCTGGCCGACAGAGTCATGAAAGTCGCACTTCCCATCGTAACTTCGATCGACAGGATGCCTGGAGAAACGACTGCGATGACGAGACCGCAACACGCAGGCAGCGACTACCCGGCATCTCCTGTGGTTACGAAACTTCGCCAGCAGATATCCGAGCTTACACCGCAAGTAGCAGCTCTCGTCTCCCGACCTCCTGCCCCCCACCAAAGCCGCTCAACCTCCCGGCGAAGATACTCTTCGTCTCCTAGGCGCCCACGCCAGAACAACAAAGGTTTGTGCTGGTATCACAAGACTTTCGGTGACGACGCTCGGCGATGTCACCAACCTTGCTCGGCGTCGGGAAACGAACTTGTCCACCACTAGAGGCATATAGTGGTGGCAACCTACAACCAAGTCGCCTGTTTTTCGTCGTCGATCGTAATACAGGATTACGTTTCCTTATCGACACAGGGGCTGAGGTGAGTGTTCTACCAGTGTCATTTGAGCCCTCGAAATGTAGGAAGAAAACTCCCTACATTTTACAAGCTGCTAATAAATCATCGATTGCGACTTACGGAGAACAATCCCTGTCGCTGGACATCGGCCTTCGAAGAACATTCCGTTGGATATTTCTAGTTGCAGCCGTTTCGTACCCCATATTAGGTGCAGATGTTCTTCGGCGTTTCGATCCGCTCGTGGATATGCACAACAAACACGTCCCCTGGATAATACCACCAATCTAGCCGTTAATGCAATTATATGCCAAAAACCGGATATCGAAGCTGCTATTCATTTCCTTTCACCCTCAAGGTATGAAACGCTTCTAAAAGACTACACGCAACTAACATCGCTTAACAACTTTGACTCGCCGGTGAAACATGACGTTGAACACCACATCGTCACCACGGGACCGCCAGTATATGCTCGTCCTAGACGATTGCCTCCAGCACGGCTTAAGATTGCAAAAGACGAATTTGCACACATGTTAGAGCTCGGTATTATTCGGCCCACCAACAGTCCATGGGCGTCTCCACTACACATGGTCCCCAAGAAAGAGCCTGGGGACTGGCGACTATGTGGAGATTACCGAGCTTTTAATAATGCGACCGCACCTGATAGGTACCCGCTGCCACGGATTGAGGGTTTTACTGCATCACTGCAAGGGTCCAAGATTTTTTCAAAAAGTGGACCTTGTGAAGGCGTGCCATCAAGTTCCATTGGCTCCGCAAGATATTCTCAAAACAGCTATAACAACCCCATTCGGTCTGTCCGAATATCTTCGCATGCCATTTGGATTGGACCGCCGCCACCATCGAACGGTTATACTTACTTGCTCACCTGCATTGACCGCTTTACACGTTGGGTCGAAGACATCCCAATCCAGGACATCCGTGCAGAAACGGTCGTCCAAGCTTTCATCAACGACTGGGTGTCCAGATTCGGCGTGCCTTCATACCTTACGACAGACCGCGGTCCCCAGTTCGAGTATGCTCTTTTCCGCGAACTCATGACCATCTTAGGAACTTCGCGCATTCCTACAACAGCATATCACCCTATATCCAACGAACTGGTAGAGCGATTTCACCGCTCACTCAAAACCGCACTTCGGGCCCCAGAATCAGGACCGAACTGGGATTCCGCACTCCCTATTGTTCTTCTAGGGCTCCGCACGGCCTTGAAGACAGACATCGATTGCAGCCCTGCGGAAATGCTCTACGGCACACCCTTACGACTTCCAGGAGAATTTTTTTCAAACGGACCAGAAGATCCAGCACCAGATTCTACGAGCTACGCAACAAAATTGAAGCGGATAATGCGCACCATCCGACGTACCCCTCCCCGCCCCCAACAACGGTCAGCCGTCTATGTCTCAGCCGATCTACATTCATGCACTTCAGCGCCCTTACGATGGCCCATATCGAGTCATAACTCGTGGCGATAAACTTTTCGCGATTGATATTAATGGCCGACAAGAAACTGTATCCATTGACCGCTTGAAACCAGCCTACCAAGACTCGTCACATGAAGCGCATACCCAATCTCTTGACAACACTGCTATCTTTGCACGCTCACATGACTTTGCTTCTTCAAGCGACGCCTCGACACAGCCACGAAGCTCCCGCGTACGTTTTCTGCTACCCCATGCCCAGACATTATGAACATTACCTGGACATGCTCCCATCTGTATTTTTTCTTTCTTTTAAAGGGGGGCTATTGTAGCGTGCATTTTATGAATCACATGCCGGGACAACCCTGCTGGCTCAAGAGCTCGGGCTCGCCGCGCTTGAGCTACGAGCACCGACTGCTAGCCCACGGGCGATTCTATAAATGCAGTTTTTATCGTAACAGTCGGTCGGCCAATTCTTGTGTCTCTACAATATATTTCGAACGCTCCTCCCTTTTCTTCATCGTCGTCTTTTCCGGGTCCCGCCTCGCGATGATCATTGCTCCTAGCACAATTAGTAGATTGACATTTTTTTAAAGGGTCTTACGCCCTTTAGTATGAAGTTTCTTAAAGCCAAACTCACTTTCATACGTGTGATCTGAATGTGTTTCGAAATTTGTGGGGCAAACGTGCGCCTAATCCACCGCCTGATTTGTCAAACATATGTTTTTGGTATTAACTTTAGAGATGTTTCGTGAGTGATTATAATAGACATGATGCGGATATTATTTGCTGAGCAAACGGAGCGCTTGTAGGTGGCAGTATTGCGGGCGCAATTACTAAGGAACAGATAGTACGAATTTAATGTATTTATATTCACTCAAACGTTATATACAAAAACAAGAACAATTAGATTGTAAGGAATATCACAAAATATGAATATAAATTGTGTTCAGAGCGTCAATTGTGAAAAATGTTCTTAAAGTGGTGCTTGCGAAATTGAACCTTAAAACTTTCTTTATCGGCAAATACCCAAACGCAAAATGTAGAGCCACGGAAGTTTTGATTTATAAATATAAAACTGTGTCGTGAAATTAACCTGAACGTTGAAACAAACGTGTCTCACTTGCGAATGTTTTCATCCAACCAACACACATGTTTCCGAAATAGTAGAAACATCTGCTCGGACCCCCATACAATCTGCGATAGGCGCGAAAATTTCCCTTTCCGCATCGTTCGCTTTAATGGTTAATAAGGTGTGAAGAAAAGGAAAACATTATCCGAACATGCGGCTTATGCCTGTTTTTTTACATTATAAGTATTATAGTTCAGGCAAGCAAACAATGCGCTCGTAAACGTGACAAATTCTAACCACCATACCTTGCTGGAGTTGAGGCAATATTACATTTGGAACGTGCTCCCACGGGGGAGCAATTTCGATACCTCATCAAAGCCTGTTGTTTCCAGACACAACCTTTAAGATTTCCTACGAAAGAAGGGGCCTAGAACAGGTTGAATAAGACATATTTGACTCCAAACACAACGAGCCATCATTTTGCTCTAGTTTGATGCCAATACTACTAACTTTACCGTGCCCATATATAATGACTCGTTTTGCACTTTCGTAATTAGGAAAGTTTACCGCTAACAAAAACTACAACAAAGGAGTGCATTGACGTGATGCGAGTGTGCTCCACCACAGAAGTCTCAAACAGTTTATATCGTGCGGCAGCAAAAGACGACTCTGGTGCCCCTCGGAACTGAAGTTCCAGTCTCCTTCACTTTTGGGCGAAGTCATCATTAGCGCGGAAAGTTAGGAGAGCTCTTCGGTCTTTAGTAAAACATTGCGAACCAAAACGACAGTTGAAACATCTCAGTCTCAGTTTCAAAGGGCACGTTCGGTTCCGTCTTTTCATCCGCCCGTTAGTGGAATAATCAGGAGAGTAGCGGCTTGTGACAGGAGCTCTTTCATGGCGACCAATCTACGGGTACCAAGCTCGCTTTTGAAACGAAGAGCCGACGCGATGTCGCTCTTCCAGTCCGAATCTAAGCATCCTAACATAAAAGACGGCATATCGTTTGCTCCGTAGCCGAGGCCAATTAAACTCGCGCTTCCGCATCTTTTTTTATGTTGCTCCATTTGTGCAACGTGTTGTCGGTTAAAGAAGCCGCGCTTAATAATTTGTAAAGCACAAATATGACCCGGAACATGGCATGAAGCTCAATGTTTGCTGGGGCTTAATGGAAATAGACCGTTGTGCTCACTCACCGTGTGTATTTAACATTTTGGACAAAACCCCGAGTCTGGGGAAGGGACAACCCAACTCAAAGTCTCAAACACAGCTGAAATTTATTAGACAGAAAATCGTGGTCTTATAGGTAGAGGGTGCCCTTGAAAACCATAAGGGATGAAAAGGAGAGGATGAACTTCTTTTTCCCGAACACACAGGAGAAGGAGGACATTGACCTTCTCTTATGTGTTCGGGAAAAAGAAGTTTATCCTCTCCTTTTTCATTCCTTCTGGTTTTCAAGGGCACTCTCTACCCTATAAGACCACGATTTTCTGTCTAATAAATTTCAGCTGTGTTTGAGACTTTGTGTTGGGTTGTCCTTTCCCTCCCAGTCTCGGGGTTTTGTCCAAAATGTTAAACCTTCACAAGCTTGTTTGCGCCCTAACTTTTTGTTCACCGTGTGTATTTGCCCGACAAAATGTTTTCCTATGGATAAACACAAAGTCTCAGCGTATATGGGTTTTTGTTCACTTCGCGGGGACCTTCTCAAATGAACGAGGTGTTAAGATATTCGCGGGTAGTTCTATCCTCTACGCGTGGCATGGGAAGTCAAGATTGAATCGTGTCTTTACTTTTTTTTTTTAGAGAAAAAAGGTAAACGTATTCAGCGGCGGGTTTGTGACGTTTGGAATGCGCGGAAAAAATAAAATTGTACTTTAACTAAGCTCCGGAAGGTCCCTGGAATAAAAAAAGAAAACAAAAACATGTGCAGTGTAGAGTTCTTGAATGGTACATTCAGATTTAACAATAAGGGGTCAACCAGCCGAAAAGAAAGGCTACAACAGAGCAGTAGCGACAATTCCTAATTGTCTACACATTGGTCGGGACGCACGTCTATAATGTTTGCTTCCAACCGAATATCCCTTATTTCAAAAGTATAGTTTCATATGTTTTGTTCGACCAGCATTGGTGCAACGTGCAAAAACATGCAACGTTCAAAAACGTTCTCTAGAGGGATTATGAAAAATATATAATATTTCTCTCCATATGTCTGCAAACATTTATAACAGGGACAGTCATATATGATTTTACCTCAAAAGTAGTGTCAGAATTTAGTCACGAGGGTAGCCGTAGCGCGTTAGGGGCCATGCTAGGCGGAATATGAATTGGCGAGTTACTTTATAAAATGCGCTTACCGACATTAGGATTTCCTGCCGTCGCTACGCTGCCATCGTGGATAAATGGTATAGATTCGCGATTGGGCATGCGAATCGAGTGAAACTGCTGGCCCTTTGAGTCCGCCAGGGGTAGACAACCTCCCCTCTGCGAGCGGCTTACAGGCCAGCTAAATCATGGTGGCCTGTGGTGGGTCAACATTGCTTCTCCATTTCCGTTACACTCTCTGAAAAAATGAAGGAAAAAGGTAGCAACGGCGCATTTCCCCCTTCTACTGACGCGCCCCCAAGCGGACACGAGAAGAAGAGGAGGAACGAGACGTTTTCTCTTGCTCCGAGGCAGACGGGAGAAAGCTTTCGCCCTCCCGACTGCATCTTCTCTCGGTTTCGCTTTTTCGAGCACGTCGCGCACGTTGTTTAAGAAATGTTGTTGGGTTGATTGAGCTTCAGCGGCAGCAAAGCCGCCTGTAATTCCGTCTCCAGTCAAAGCGTGCAGAACATTTCGGTTGCATTGCCGTTTTTACCACTAATTTCATCAAGCGAGCAAACGAAGCCGCTAGAAACAGCGAAGTTCCGGAGCAGTGCCAGCAGCGCTACGTACACTGGGCTAAGGTGGCCATCTCCGGATTGCGGAACTCACGCGGAACCACGCGGAAGTATGTCGACGCTGTCGACGTTGTCGACGTTGTGGAAATCGCAGAAACTGCGTCCAAGATAGGCAGGTTTTGTTGCCTTGGGCTTGGGTGCCTTCTGTGCTGAGTTCGGTTCTGTTTTCCGATGCCCAGTGCCAAGCCGGCAATCAACGTGGTTCCGTATTTCTGCGTGTCAGCAACATACCAGCAACATTGTGATTGCAGTGTTGTGCGTTCTGAACAGTAGACTGGAATTATCGCCGATGTGACCGTGTGTTCGCGTATCAGTGGTGTAACAAGATGAGATGACGTAAACTGTCGGGCATTGATGCCGCTAATAGGGCCGTAATCGGAAGGGGCGGGTGTCGCAGGTTAACATTCCGCTTTACATTAAAGAGTTTAAGACCACTTGAGGGATCAGGTGCAATCGATTGATGTGCGGATAGTCATGCTAGAA